>VXCM01007132.1:0-38697 GCA_014773175.1 Lucifuga dentata
CCATGTTTCTCCTGCTAATAGTTACGCAGCCTTATGAAGTCACAGTCATTTAAATTTTTCCATAAATGCAAAAGAAGACTTTTGGGACTATATTCCCTGGTGGACACATACATTCACTCCGCGCTTTTTACTGCACTTAAACGCTAAAATTACAAAATTCTGAAAAAACCTGAATATACATGTTGCTCACGATGATGGATTACCTACTCCAAGAACATTTCAAGTATCAACAAGTTGATTTTAGTAGCGTACCAGAATGAACTGAAACCAGTGGGGGTCTGGTTCTAGTAGTATGCTTTGGGAAATGATTGTTAGTAATGTTATGTGTATGAAAATTGAATGCATTAGGCTCAAACATGCAAAATGGGTGGTTTGGTCCTTTAACAATGGTGCTGTAAAACTGACCTGCGTATGCACAGATATCAACTAGTGTGTTGGCAAAACTGCGGAAAGGCTCGGGCACGACCTGCAGAGCTGCCAGGGTTGTCTCAATTGCCTCTCCTTTACCTGGGGATACAAACGACACAAATATCACTTATAGCACCTACATAACAAGTGAAGGGAAGAAGCAAATGTTATCACCCCCACATCCCCCCACCCCCCCTCGATGCCTGATGCACGCTCATCCAAGAAGGAAGCGTAGCTACCCACAGTTTATTTAAATGTCTCTGGCCACTCCTAATTCCTACCTAGGTGGTTGAGTCCAAGGCCGAGAGGCAGCCAGCGGGCATATGTGTCCTTCAGCTCCTGTTCATTCTTCTCCATTATGGTCTGGACAATGGTGGAGGTGACGTCGCCGTTACAAGACCCTACGGCAATCATACCGCACGCCAGTGCCGTCACTCCGACCACCTGAATGCACAAACACGAGGGATGCTTCTTAACTGAACGCATGGAGAATGAGGAGAGGTCTTTACGCAACAATGTGCATGTGCTTACCTCCATGCTGGATTTGGAGTCTCCCATGACAGGGAGCAGCAGAGACAGAACGTCTTCTCTGTTGGAGCCGGCGTAGGCCAGGCCCAGTCTGAGAACAAGACGGGAAACATCAAGACAAATAGCCATTATCTACCGTCATAAAACTGTTAAATGGCAGACCTGAACCTTCTTTTTAATTTGTTGTTTTCTGCGCCAAAGTAATAATATGTTACTACAGACATGCTTCGTTACTGTGCACTCTAGATATGTGATGTCGTAATGTTCCTTGACCACACACACACACACACACACACACACACACACACACACACNCTCTAGATATGTGATGTCGTAATGTTCCTTGACCACACACACACACACACACACACACACTCTTTAATTCTACTGGCCTGAATCTCTATGAAAGCTTTAAACTTTGATTTTACAAATCTGGGGATTCTCCTCACCCAAAGATGGCTCCTATCCTCATTATGTTGCTGTTGTGTAGGACGTAGTCGGAGAGCAGGGCGAGGGCGGGGTCGCACTCATTCCTCACCCCTGAGTTTACGATGCCACAGGCCAGGAGGGCACCAGACTGCACGAAACATGAGTGCAAAACAAGATATTTAGAGTTCTAATAGAGAAAATCAATGCATGTAGCTTAATTTTAATAGCTTTCCTCCTAAGAAAAATGACTGAGAAAAGTCACTTAAAAGAAAAGTGACTGAAAAACAAAACATTAATTAATAACTTATTGAGGAAGCATTAATAACAGAGTTGTAATTGAGTACAATGACTTCTACTGAATGGAAGCTGATGTGATGCAGTGTTTTCTGGAACATTAGGTGTTTGATGGAACCACCAGGAAATTCAAAGCAGTTGTGCAGAACGCTGAGAAATTTTCTGACACTTTGTGTAAACAGCTATGATATTGCCGCCATGTTTCATCTGAAGCCTTAGAAAAGCTTCTCATGTTTCCAAGGGTGATGTTTACCTTGATGTAATCCTCAGAAGAATAGAGGTATTTGTCGATCTGGGTCAGTCCGCCATCCACGTCCCACAGCAGAATCATACCCAGAGAGGCTGCAGCGCTCAGCATGCCTGAGGATATTTACATCATCTTTAGTGACTTTACAGGCAAAGGACTCATACAGGAAATCAGGAATAAGATAATATGAGTACTTAACGTAAAAAAAGGCCAGACTACAAATACAACTGCTGCAGGAACTGTGTGTGCGTGTATTTTCTTGTACCGTGGTCCTTGTTCTTGTACAGCCACTTGTTTCCATCGTCTGTGAGCAGCTTGTCCTGACCAAAGGCTGCGTTGACAAAACCATTCACGAAGGAAGACGCCAAATTCATACGAGCAGAGTCCACCTGGGAGCCGCTGCCTCCAAATCCTGTTACAAAAAAAAGGAAAAAGTAATTTGTAACAACCTGTTGAAAATTAATTTTTGGTTCACTGTAAATCTCTAATTGCAGTAGCCATGATTCATTTTACATCTGTAGTTTGAGCATTTCGATGATGTCCTTATCTAGACTGATTCAAATTAGCATGATGTTAGCACAGAATATAATCAAACTGTTGATAGGAAAATAAAACAAAGGAAGTAGAAAGACAGGGTGGTTTGGAAGAAAATGATTCAGCAAAACAGCTGTAATTTAGCAGGAACAAAGCTAGTAACGCTTAATATTTACCCCACACACTTTCCCCCACTACAAAAAGATGAAGTTCCAGCATACATGGGATGACTGGGAGTTACTCTTTAGACCAAAGACTAAATAAGAACACAACACACTTTGATACCTCCAAAAAGCTTTGGCAGAGTAGAACAACTTATGGCAATTACAGATTAATATTACACACAGAATGCATGTCCACAAGCATTAACCCACAGTGTATAACTCACACACACAACATCTGTTTATACTCACTGTTGTTTTCCAGGTGTGTTTTGTAGATGTCATCTGGGACTTTGGGTTCCATGATGTCCAACTGTGGAGGACAGCGCGAGCGTTATTAATAAAGACCAAATGTGTTGGGTCATCACAAAAAGTCAAATCTATCTGATAGCGACGCTGAGGTGGAATCATTATTCGTCATGTCCTCATTTGACTTAAAGACCATGCCGGTGATTTTGCATGTTATAGCCCAGTAAATCCTACATGCATACACGTTACGTAACCATTTTCCAAAACAAACAAACAAAAAAAAAGACGGGGGGGAGGGTTTGCATTGTTTTTAAGGCTGGGTCATCCCACCACAAAACTTGGGCGGGTTTTCAGACACCTGGGTGGGCCACCCTAGTTTCGCCTATGTATGGGAAACACTGGTATTTTTGTTTTCCTGTTATTTTGATTATTTGTTCATTTTGATTTCCTGTTGATTTGATGATTGCTGATTTTGATGCCTTGATGTTCTACTGAATGCTTAAGGAAGTCCTTTGTCCAGTTGCTGTGAAATTTTTTAATGATCAATTTTTATTTCCAGCCTCTTAATCACATCGTAATGGCCTTTTTATTTTATTGTTATGGTCATATTTCTTGCTTTTATTTTATATCTGTTTTATGTGTTGATGGTTGGTAGCAAATGAATTTCCCCCTGTGGGATTAATAAAGTTAAACTGAATTTGAAATGTTTCTCCTGCTAACACGTGCGTCTAAAGGTAGAAGGTACGACAATTTTAATTTCTCCGTAAAAACCATCTCCTCCTGCGACTGTATTCTCTGGCAGAGACATACATTTTCATCCGTGCAGCTCCATGTTGGACAGGTTAAATTAAGTAACATAAAAAATGACATATGAATTGCTATGATGGATTACTTACCGCAAGCAGATTTCAGATATCTAAAAGTTGGTTGTGATAGTGGACTGGAATGAACAATGGCAGTCTGGAACAAACAAATCTAAAAAGTACCGCTCCAGTAGTATGTTTTGGAAAATGGCTGGCAGCAATACATGTATGAAGGGGGTGTATTTATTGGGCTCAAACATGGAAAATCACTGGTATGCTTCCTTAGTAAAATAATGTTCTTCACTCCAGTTACCAGTGATGAAACATTTTGTGCCATTTGCCTTTCACTAATTACCAGCCATCATTCTCTGTCATGTTCTCCCGTGTAACCCTCATTTCAACCTGACATTCATTGTCTCTTATGCGCCACACCCGATCCATCCAGAACCTTCCCTTCAACACAAAAAAACCTTCCACTTCATCTTATTCATCTGTTCTGCACCCTTGTATCATCTGCACCCTTGTATATGTATATTTCTGAATACTGGAGCTTGTTTGACTTGCACTTATCATCAGCCACATGTTCATCCTCCCTTATCATTTATCTTATCATACGAACCCTCAGGCAGCGCCTCCTTTGTTTGGGTCTAGCACTTTGGTGCCCTGGATTAACATTAAAGGACCATACCACTTATTTTGCATGTTTGAGCCTAATATATTCAATTTTCATAGATAATGTTACTGACAATCATTTCCCAAAGGGACAAAACTGTATTTCAGCTTTTCTGATATTTTGCAAAATCCCTTAATCTTTCAAAATCAAATATTGAAGTGATGCACTCACCTTAAAAAAAAAAAAAAAAANAAAAAAAAAAAAAAAAAATCGATGTTTCACCTGCTAATAGTTATGCAGCCTTATGAAATCACGGTTGTTTGAATTTTTCCATAAACACAGGTCTTCTTTTGGGACTATATTCCCAGGTGAAGACATACATTCACTCCACGCTTTTTATTGCGCTTAAATGCTAACATTACAAAACTTTGAAAAAACCTGAACATACGTCTTGCTGGTGATGATGGATTACCTATCCCAAGAACGTTTCAAGTATCAACAAGTTGATTTTAATAGCATACCAGAATAAATTGAAACCAATAGTGGTCTGGAAGGTAGGAAAAACATTTTTAATTCACAGTTCCAGTAGTATGCTTTGGGAAATGATTGTCAGTAATGTTACATGTATAAAAATTGAATAGATAAGGCTCAAACATGCAAAATGGGTGGTATGGTCCTTCAATCAGCATCCAAGCTGGACAAACACCACCCAGTTAGTTTATGAACAGTTTGAAATGAAGTGAAGAAACACTCATGGCATTTTTAAAAATTTCAGCTGTATAATTTACTGTGCCTGATAAATACAAAACTCAAATCGAATTCATCTAATTTTCCATGAGTCTGGAAACACTAAAATGACCAATCAAAATTGTGTCTTTGATGTTTCTTGTTCTCCTATCACATTAAAATCTCCCTCCTACCTCTCTGGCCAAGGCCAAGAAGTTGCTGTTGAGCTGCACGTTGGACATGATCTCCGTCAGATCCTCATAGTCCTCCACGTCCTCATTGAGCTCCAGAAACATGCCGTGGCGACCCAGCATGAAGGCCATCTGCTTCTGGATCACTCTGCAAGGCACAAAGGTGACATGAATTACCCTTCACACCCACAAACACCGCCCACTGTGACACAGTAAGACAAAAACACAGAGTTATAAGTAATACTAATCTTGTTATATTGTTATGGTTCCTTACATGTCCTTGCAGGATGTGAAGATGTTTTCAACCAGCTCCACATCGTTGAGCATCAGAGCGAGCCGCAGAGCCTCTGGATAACGGTTGAACTTCCTGAAAATGTTCAGGGCACATCGCAGCAGTGCCGAGTTTTCCGGCTCGGGAACATAACTCACGCAGCTGGAGAAGCGAGAGAGACACAGACGTAAGACATGAAAAAGGACGATAACGAAAAGCATGACTTTCAGTGACACATGTCAGTATAGTCCCATTTTATATTTGATATGTTAAAAAAACAGTAGGGTGTGTGTGATTTCTCATTATAAAAGTCAGCAATTGCAAATTGCAAGCAAATTATATTAGTGGGTATATAAGGCTAATTGTTTTTGATGATTTTAACAGATATTCATAGAAAAATACCTAGACTTTTATTTTAAAGGACCATACCACCCACTTTGCATGTTTAAGCCTAATATATTCAATTTTCATAAACATAACGTTACTGATAATCATTTCCCAAAGGGACTAAACTGTATTTCAGTTTTTCTGATATTTTGCAAAATCTCTTAATCTTCCAAAATCAAATACTGAAGTGATGCACCCACCTTAAAAAAAAAAAATCGATGTTTCACCTGCTAATAGTTACGCAGCCTTATGAAGTCACAGTCGTTTAAATATTTCGATAAATTCAGGTCTTCTTTTGGGACTATATTCCCTGTTGGAAACATACATTCACTCCATGCCTTTTATTGCGCTTAAACGCTAAAATTACAAAACTTCTAAAAAAAAAACCTGAATATACAAACACACATCTTGTTCGTGATGATGGATTACCTATTCCAAGAATGTTTCAAGTATCAACAAGTCAATTTTAACAGCGTACTAGAATGAACTGAAACCAATGGCGGTCTGGAAGGCAGGAAAAATGTTTTAATTCACCGTTCCAGTAGTATGCTTTGGAAAATGATTGTCAGCAACCTTACGTGTATGACAATTGAATCGATTCAAACATGCGAAATGGTGGTATGGTCCTTTAAAAGGAAGCATTGGATTTCAATGATAGTATGAATTTTGTTTCCTCAGCCATACAAAAGTCGTGTTTGCATCTCTGAGAACACAATTTTCACAAGCTAAAGATGCGCTAAGCTCCTCAAAGTAACTAAAGTAATGATAAATAGTTCAACATTCACATTGCACATTCCATTTATAATCTGATTTCTGCTTTTAGTATTAATTCCCCCCCCGATTTTCACACAATTTTTAACATTCAATATTAAAACTGAAAAATTAGTTTATTTTTTTAAAGCAGGCAGTAATGATCAAACCTCAACATACCTAGTGAGGTACAGGCACACTTTGCCGTAGGCATTTTCGTCAATGTAGTCCTCCAGCATGTCCAGCCTTTCAATCTCCATCAGTAGGTCACAGGCCTCGTGTTCAGCATTGTGCGCCATGTTGTAGGGCACAATCTCTTTCACCAGCTTCAGCAGCGTCTCCTGCTGCGTTTTATCACTCTCCTCCACCTCCTGCCATTCTTTAGCCACCTCGCCTGCCAGATGTCTGGAAGATGACAGATGGAAAGGTATTTCTGACTAAGAAATGACACAAACTGGCAGATGCAGTAAGACGCATCCAATGGCAAATACATGTGCAATGACGCAGAAATAATTTCCAAAAGAACAATAAACTTACTTACTAATGACTTTTATTTACTTTTGACTTTCCAGGTTTTCAAAGTGTTTTCAGTTTTTTTTCTTTTTAAATTAACAGTGTATCATATAATTCCAAAAAAACTTATGAAAACAAATGTCAGATTTTTTCCTCTGTATTGTAATGTTAGCCACAAGCTTCCTTTGCAGTTGACCATTCAAAACCAAAGTGTCGCTGTGTTGCTACCTGACATATTCGTGTCCCCAGGAGGCCAGCTCCTCCTGCGAGCCCAGCAGNTGTCGCTGTGTTGCTACCTGACATATTCGTGTCCCCAGGAGGCCAGCTCCTCCTGCGAGCCCAGCAGACGGTACTTCAGACACTCCCTCTCGCCGCTCATGGTCATGGCGAGTACCGACACCACATCAGCGCAAAAGCACTGCAAAATATGAGTGGCATCGAGAAGCTGAACTTTGTGAAACTCAATAATGTTTTCATTATTTCGGTGCCTTTAAACATGTCAAGTATGGTGAAGATTCCCTGCATTCAACAATGTCTTAGTCTTATGTCCCTTGGATGTTTGACTAACTATACAGAGAAGACTTCCTTCTCTGCGGTCTGAGTCAGTTACAAGATTGGTGGCATCATGATACCAATCATGGTCATAGAGCTGAATGTACAATGTGGAATTCCCAACGAGGGGGGAACTTATTTCAGTCGCTTTTTCAACATGTTTATGGAGAAAAAAAAGACATTTAAGAAAGTCAATGCAGAGTATTTTGTACATGTCTTACTGTATTGAGGGAATCTTTACATAAAAAAGTATCTGTGAATATACCGGACTGCTAATCGTCTTTTATTAAATGTCAGATACTGGTCATTAAAAAAATGACATTTTCTTTTGAGAATACTTCTGGTTGCATGTAAGGAAGTCCTGACTAAGAATTGGTAAAAAAAAAAAACCCAAAAAAAACCAAAAAAAAAACCAATTGTATTAATGATTGGATTATTTTCTTTCTTTGATGCATAATTTACTGGGTTACATTAACCAGTTTCCATTATGAAATGTCCGTTTCAAAGAGAAATGCAAGACCACAGACAACACCTAGCAACAGGTGTACACATTACATTCGTGAAGTGGGGGGATAATATCTCACTCTTGCATCGACTTTCTAAAATGAAATGGTTCATTTTTTTTTTTTACAAGCCTGTCAAGCTAAAAAGTTTACAATGTCTAAACAACGTTATTGTCTATATTCATGTTGTCGTTCCACTGACAGGTCTTTGACATGCCCATTTATCGACTTCCCCAAGTCTCTGGCAGGACACAGAAGCATACCTTGCTCTCCCCCGGGGTCATGCCCTCATAGATTTCCTTAAGCTTGCCATAATGCGGTCGCAGGAATTTCAGGGGCTTGGGTACTGAGGTCATGGAGGTGGTTGAGGAGCGAATCTGTCTGCGCAGCTCCTCTAGTGCAGGATGGTGCAACGCTGTGTTCTTTTCCTGCCAAATTGTAGTAAAACGATGAATCGTGATTCACCCTGTGGTGTGAATAATGTGTATTAACAGAGATAAAAGGAATTCCAAATTTTTTTTTTATAATACTCACACTTAATCTCTCCACCATCATCTCCAAGTCGTCTTGTAATTGCTTGTCCTCCTCTGACTGAAGAGTAGTAGTAACAGAATTTAAAAAAATCATCAGCTGTAATTGCTCAAAATTGTGACAATAAGACTCATTCTTCAGTACTGCCTTGATGGTGACAACAATTATGATAATGGATACTGATAACTATATTAATAATATATAACTATATTATTATTATATAACGATATTTTTTTATTCTGCTTCTCTGAATCAACTGCTATGTTATTTTCATCCACCCACTTGGTGTATTTTAGTGAATCACACTGTGATACTGACATACTAAACAGCACTAGTGTGGACTCCAGTCACAAATCTGCTGACCTGAGAATCGACTTGAAGTGATGAAAAAAAAAAAAAAAAAAAAAAAANCTTTTACACCACTGACTTGTGACTTCACTTAGACTTAAGCCTTCTGACTTGGAAAGACTTGATACCTTCCCCAACCAAATATTAAAACATTATACAATAATTACATTTTATAGTTAGAGCTATGTATACCTTCAAGTTATATAGTTTATCTGGGATAATAAATACAATTTATTAAAAGCATCCACAATTTTTACCCTGGCATTAAATTTGACACATGGTGCACTTTAACTTCTTTTTGGCTCAAAAATTAAAAAAAAACGTGGGACTTTCCTGTCTTGACTTGAGAGTTAAGTGTCAGATTTGAAACTTCTGAATGACTTGGTCCCACCTCTGATGTACAACATATAAAACATACTGGTTTGTGGATTCAATAAAAGTTTAATTTACCAGCAGTACTCAAGGATTCACACACTGTTAAAGTTACCAATATATATGCCCCACACACAAACAAGGCAGCAGATACATGTACCAAATGTGTATTGAGTTACCAAAATACAATACTGTTACAAGTGACAGGTAGTTTATGCTAATTTATGAGCAGAACAACCAAACTAAATTACCATATCAGTGACATTATAGATAATTCGTTTGTCATTATGTGGTGAGGCTAATCCGGCTGATTTAACACTGCCCAGATGCTGTGTCATACAATGCTATCTACTGTATGGTTAGCTGAATATGCTACCAATTTCAAAAGCAATGCTAACAGATGACAGCAAGGACAGCAGCGACAACGAGTAGCTAACATTAGCTAAGCTAGCCTAATTAGTTAGCTAACCGTGCAACTTAAGCTGTACGATTTCAAAACACATCAACGCGTCACTAAGTTAGAATAGGGATGCTTCTATAAAACCGTGCAGGTGAAATCGTTATAAAGCCCTTGAAGTTAATCAGAGGAGTAATTTGAACGGCTCTGTCTCCGGCCTGCCGAGCCATGTTTTCAAAGCAGCAGTGACTAAGGCAAAATCACACCGCTGCCTCTAGCAGAAGCTGCTGAGATAACAAACAAGCAAATTTACCAGCTCCTGCTCCTCTTTCTTCTCCTTGTCCTTCCCAGATGTCTGTTGGCTCTTCTCCTTGTCCTTCTCCTTCTCTTCCGTCTTTTCAGACTGTTTCTTCTCTTTATTTTTTGCCTCCTCCATAGTTGCGATTCTTTGAGCTGTCGGCTAGCAAACGGAACTGAGACAGGAAGGATACCGCTTCTTCTTCTTCTTCTTCAGCTGCAAAACTGTTTTGGTTTTTGTTACCGCCCCCTACTGGTGACGGGCTGTTATGGTTATTTGTGGATGGTGGTACGTTCAAAGCCAACAAAACATGGGATGAAGTTATTTGTGATAGCTTTACCCTCTCTCTCTTGGCAATTTCAACACACAAACGGGCATTAATTTTGAAAAGAAAATTCTTTAACAGCAGATACAAAGAATGCATATAAAATGCTGCAAAATATAAATAAATATAACGAAATTCAGTAATATAAAAAAGGGTTATTCACATTATTATCATATATAACTAATTGTTAACACAGTCTTAAGTGCAGTTTTAGATATAACATTTTTTAAAACATAAAAAAAGTTTAAAATCCTATGAAACTTGAAGTAAGCTTTAAAAGTCCACATTTACATATAAGCAATTGGGCTATTATTACGATATTGTTAAATAAATGATCAAATTATTTGTTTTACTTGAAAAAACAAACCTAATATTACAATACTGAAAAGCAGGAATGACATTTTAGTTCACCAGCAATTTATGTATTCTAAACATTTTCCCAAGTTTTTAATTACATCACATATGTAGGAAAGGTGCTCTTAAGTTTCTTTTTTATTATTATTATTCATTATCAATTCATTGTTATTTTTCATCATTAATTATCCACTTTGGCAGTGGTAAGTTTTGAGTGCATGGCTTACAGCATGCTAAACACACAAAATATGTGCCCTCAAATAGAATTTTTCGCATTTCCGTGAACTTTTGTCACCCCACACCTCTTCAGCTTTATTTTAAATTTATATTCAGGATTTAAGAAATTGCAGGTCCAAATGGTATCAAATTAAGGTTTACAGAATATCCCAAGTATTTCACAGTTGAATGTTGAGCTATGCAGCTGTTTTCAGTGAATAAGTAGAAATCTCATATCTCCTATTTTTCCGTGGGTCTTTAAAGTAGCTGTACGGGTCATATGACCAAATGAAACCAAATCACATGCTTCTGTTTCCCTTTTCAGTCCACCAACATGGCCTGTCAGCTGTGTGAGGTCTTTCTGTGTAAACTAACCCTACTTTTCCTGTCTTCTATCTTTGTTCTGGGTCAGGGACAGTTTAAGGGCTTCAGGAGGTTTGAGCGACAGTATGAAAGCCAGAATGCTGCGTTTGAGGACCAGTGGTTCATTCAGAAACTGGATCACTTTAGTGGTGCAGACAGCCGAGTATGGAAACAAGTAAGTCTGCTTATTTGTTCTGTCTCTGTGTCCCTATAAAGATTAAAAAATCTATAGAAATACACCATTTTGGTAGTTCTTATTCTTATTTTTGCTCCGTGTAAGATTATGATTTGGGTTTAGGGTTAAGATTAGAATTAGGATTAGATTTGAGTCATAGGGACACTTAAATATATGTATGTGTGTCTCTCCACACTTGTTCATGAATGAAAAATAACTGAATCATGAATGAAAATAACATTTGTAAAGACTGTAGACGTACTGATGTAAAATGAATCCCTAGCATTTCCCCTGTCTGCAAGTTTTTCCAGGCACTAAATTAGTGAGAAAATGACCCACATTTCTCTTCCTTTTTTGTCAGAGGTACTTTGTGAATGAGGCTTTCTACAAGCCAGGTGGCCCGGTGTTTCTGATGATAGGTGGAGAAGGTCCGGCCAACCCAGCATGGATGCAGTACGGCACCTGGCTCACCTATGCAGAGAAAGTGGGAGCCCTTTGTTTGATGCTGGAGCACCGCTTCTATGGAAAGAGTCGCCCAACAGAGTATGTCTGCCCTTGCTGATGTAATTCTTGATCACATTGAGGACAGAAGATTCAGACACTGTTAGTTGTCTTTATTCTTGGGGTTACTTGGTAAGAATGATGCTTTAAGAACTTAAGCAGCAGCAAATTACAACCCCCAGATAATGTGACTTTGGTTCATATTTGAGCAGTGTAAATTATAATAAGTGAAATATAAATTGTCTCTTTGGTGTGTATCAAACAAAATATCCTGTCTGAATATATGATGAAAATCATTGACATGTTCACAGAATGGCCGGTTTTGTGTTGGGTGCATATCATTAGTCAGCACAGACAGTTAGAAATGCCATCCTTTAACTATTTGGCCTGGTTTCAAGCCCTTTGTGAAGACCACACCCTAAAGCAGCATGACACCCAACCAGAATGGGTGCTGTTTTTTTTTGTTTGTTTGTTTGGTTTTTTTTGCCAAGCAATTTGGATGGGAGTAAGTCAGCTACATTAAACACTTTGCTGTAACAAAGAACCAGTGGGTTGACAAAACCTAAAAAAAAAAAAAAAANAAAAAAAAAAAAAAAATGTTTTGGATCTCTATTTTCATGTAGCTAGTGTTCACAGACGAGCTGCTCCCTTATCTCCATGAACATCTTGACCATGATTTCTTTCACTCTATAATCCTTTTCCTACTTTCAGCTACAGACAGTGACAGTGGAGGAAGTGGAGGAATGGTTGTCATTTCTCGTGCTTCCAGAGTTGCACTGTTCAGATACCAAAGCAAACCAAATGCTTCCTGCTGCCACTTCACATTAAACAGCTTTAAAGGACCATACCGTCCATTTTGCATGTTTGACCCTAATATGTTCAATTTTCATACATGTAAGGTTACTGGCAATCATTTCACAAGCATACTACTGGAATGTTGAATTATTTTTTTTTTCCTACCTTCCAGACCGCCATTGGTTTCAGTTTGTTCTGGTATGCTATTAAAATCAACTTGAAATATTCTTGGAATAGGTAATCCATCATTGCGAACAACACGTGTATTCAGGTTTATTTTTGAAATTACATAATTTTAGCATTTAAGCGCAATAATAAGCACGGAGTGAATGTATGTCGCCACCAGGGAATATAGTCCCAAAAGAAGACCTGCGTTTATCAAAAAATTTAAATGACCATGACTTCANCCAGGGAATATAGTCCCAAAAGAAGACCTGCGTTTATCAAAAAATTTAAATGACCATGACTTCATAGTGCTGTGTAACTATTAGCAGGTGAAATATGGATTTTTAAGGTGGGTGTATCACTTGAATATTTGAGTTTGAAATATTAAGGGATTTTGCAAAATATCAAGAAAGCTGAAATACGGTTTTATCCTTTGGGAAATGATTGTCAGTAATGTAACATGTATGAAATTGAATATATTAGGCTCATTTGTTCAAAATGACCGGTATGGTCCTTTAACCTCCAAGTCACTGCAAAGCTGTTATTGTGAAGAATATGGGGGTTTGGGGCACATGTTTGATAAAAGTACCTTTACATGAAGATGTGGAAATTTTTCTATGCTTATTTGTAGGTATATTAGTTTTAAGTATTGCAAGGGGGAAAATAAGAAAGAAAAGAAATTTTTGTAAACCTCCAATAAGTCAACAACGGTAGCTAAGCTGTTGTATGGAAATGCTCTCAAGCTCTTCCCATGATCCCCAATTCTGATCACAGCTGTATGGAATTGGCATAAGAGGGGTACATGTTATGAAAATGAGCATAAAAGCCCCTTTTCACATTGGATACTTTAACTTATCAAACAAAGGTGTAGCTGATAACATTAATAGTGGCTGCATTCCATTCAGACGTGCCAGCTAAGTCTGCTTTTGTTCACATTGGCACAATGCTGTGACAAGTCATAATGCGTTGTACAAAATGCCTGTTGAGGACAAAGAAAACTCCTTAATTTTTCCTCAAAATTACCTTTTATTACAAAGTAAACTATGTTCTGAACTTCTGAATGTAATAAAACATTAATACACTACAACATTTCAAACAATTAGGCTGTAGGACTGTCTTTATTCTGTTATTTTGTCACCAAGAATTGCCTTGGTATTAAGATTATCACTCCACCAGCAACCTATATACCCTGTTAATCCTATAAACTCTTGAATCCTGGTCCTCTGGGCCCACAGCACTGCCAGCAGTCAGAGCAGGGAGGACTGTTGATCAAGTCAAGCGTGTGTGCATGTGTGTGTGTATGTGTGTATGTGTGTGTAGGGCAGGAAGAGATAGAAAATATGCAGAAACACTATGGCTGTTATACTTTCAACCAGCAGATGGCAGACCTGCCCTGCAGAAAGTTCAGTTATCCCATAGTAGAAATAATGCTCAGAATTGAAGATGAAGACTAAATTATGTTTATTTATATACTGTAGATGTTAAAAATGACATATTATGTTACTACAGTATTTCTGAACATCTGATAACATTTCAATTAACGCTGCATTTCTCTCTCTTTTAGTGACCTCAGCACAGACAATCTCCGTTTCCTCAGCAGCCGTCAGGCATTGGCTGACCTGGCTCACTTCCGCACCGTGATGGCAGAGAGCCGAGGGCTGACGGAGAGGAAGTGGGTGGCATTCGGTGGGTCATACCCAGGGTCTCTTGCTACTTGGTTCAGACTGAAGTACCCTCACCTGGTCCATGCCTCTGTAGCCACCAGTGCACCTCTTCATGCTACAGTCAACTTTCCAGGTATAGTATAGTGAGAAATTGCATGGCAAGATCAACAAACAACACACACACACACACACACACACACTCACATTCACACTCCAGTAGCACTCTAGGCTTATCATTGTGGTGCCTTTAAAGCAATATAGCTCAACATACACATAGTACATACACTAAATTAATAGAGTATAGGCCTGATATATTCTTCCTATTATTTCTGCATATCAAACTCTACTTTAACATCTGTCAATTTAACTCAAACTTATCACAAAACGTACATGCATAACATGCAATAAAAGATTCCTTAAGCGTGTTTCTAAACTTTACCTTTCACCAAATTTTGCTTTTTATGTGTCAAAATAGCACTTACATGGAGAACATTTATTTATTTATTTTTTTAGAATAGATCTGCACGTTAGCTCTACAGTCTTCTAACACAGAGAAATAAATTTTACCACATAAATAATATAACCTGTAGCTACTTTGTTACTTAAATGTCTCATGCTGGATTTAAACCCAGGATTTAAAAATGGACAAGAAAAACTGCACTTATAGTATGGATGCAAGTAGAATATATTAGATATAAGAAATATAGATTACATTAGAATATTTCAAATAAAGCTTGGATTTTTGTACTGTTACTGTTATTGAGATATTTCCATGCTGTGTTTACAAATATAATAGATATTGAGGATCTCATCTATCCCAATCTTTTATTCCTTTATATTAATAATCGAAGTGCTCAACATGCAGTGATATTTAACTGGTCCCTGAAGGCAGCGTCACACCATTATCAGCTCAGAAAGGCAGAAAATGAAATTGACAGGGGGAAGAAAGATGGACAGATAAATGCAGTCTCCCAAACACAATAGGACCCTTTATTGCTGCTGATAATGTGCAGATGTGTGAAAGTCATTCTGTATCTGCGTTTCTGTTGCCTTTGGCTGAGGATGTTGTTTTCCTCAGGAAAGCTGCGGCTCAAACACAGACCCACATTGCCACACACACACACATGCTACCTTGAGAACCAGTCACACACAATTGAGCCACATTCCTTTTGACATTTGGGAAAGATCATCAAAGACAAAAGAGTTGAGCATAGCGTACATGATGTATTGATTACATGTNCCCCCCCCCACACACACACACACAAAATCCTGGCACCACAGTTAATTATTTCCCCAAACAGCACTGTAGTTAATCATTATTTTTACCAGTAAGAGCTTGGCTTTCAGTCCAAAAACCGCCCCTGGCACCAACAAGAGAAACCAGGGTCATGTGATGGCTGAAGGCTTTTTCTGTGTGTATTTATCATTAATATTTACGGTTATTAAGAAGGTTTTACAAGGAACTGTTTACATAGTTAAATTTGACTCTAATTGTCTGACTCCTCAAACAAATAATAATTTGAGTGGTTAGATTTGGTTTATCTGACTTTGTTCAGAAGTAGGAACTTCAGATTTATTCATAATTTGACATTGATTTCTCTTTCTCTACCCAGACTTAATTACCTGTTCAGACAGAGTTTGTCTACAGCTGCATAAAGGTCGTCATTGGCCGAGCTGAAACCTTGCAGACATGTAACTGGTGCAGTTTGATATCAGTTCAGAGGTTGAGGCAAACAGCATATCTTCTTAATAACTCAGGGACACATTCACTTACATATGATTCCTTTGGCTTAAGCAAAATAAATATTCCCCTAATAACTCGGGACATATATGTACTTGGCAGTATATCCTCCTCGTAACTCAGGGACATATTCATCTGTGTGTGTTTACTAAGGCTGAGGCAAAATGAATATTTCCTTTGTAACTGAGGGACATATCAATTTACATATATTTACTAGGATGTTACTTACAGCAATCTACATATATCAGCATATAACGTAGCTGATTCGGTAACAAGACATGCATGCTGCTCCACCAATTAAGTCTGAACAAAAAGAGATCCTCAAGAAACTAATTAAGAATAAATCATGCTTACATACTACAAATTTGGCAGGTCAATTAAACAGAGTTCCAACCATGAATTAAGAGATCTTAAGAACAAATACATAGTCAAAATATTCTCTCCTGGTAGATAAATGTATAACAAGCTACACACACACTGGGATGTGGGAGTTTCTATACTAAAGAAGCTCAACTTTTTTCTTTTTTCTTTTTTTTTTTGGCAATTTCCCCTTAAATATTCAGACCAGACAAAAACAACATGTGATCAGTATGAAAACTGAGTCAGGTCAACTGGATTCAAGTTTTTAACTCTGAAATGTTTCACCATTCATCCAAATGTCTTCATCAGTCAGAAATGAACAAACAGAAGGATGTTAAACCTCCGGTAACTTTAAAAAAAAAAAAAAAAACTTAAAGCAACTTCAAAAACCAGGTCCTGCATCCAACCATTAAAAATTAGAAGATGAAATTTGTTATTTTGTTATATTTATTATTTTAATTTATTCATTGTTTGAAATTTGAATCATTTTACATCACGCATTATTCAAAAAATTTGAATAATATATCTATTTATTTGGAATTGAAAGTTTATTGTGATTTGACACCGTAGTTACTGGAGGTTTAACATCCTTCTATATTCATTTCTGACTGACGAAGCCATTTGGATGAATGGTGAAAGTTTCAGAATTAAACAGTTGAATCTGGTTGACCTGACTCAGTTTTCATACAGTATATGTACCTGCCTGGATGACTGAGAATCTTCATCAAAACATGTGATCAGATTAATGGGTAATTATTGACTGAAGAACACAGGAACTCCCTTGCATGTAGTTTTTATTGCTTTGGGGCATACAAACAATAGCCTGGCAGTGTAGATTTTGCCTACCTGCCTGGATCTGTAATGCTTCACTTTAATAATTTTGAAACTGAAATCATCTCGCCAGTCACGCCGAGACTGTTCCAGTAACACCGAACATGAACATGTTATACAACCTTGCATTCTTATAACACAGTTTTTTTGGTGAAAACTCTGGACTCTGGGTGACCCTCAGAGTTGAGGTAACAAGAGGCAACACAGATAAGCAGTTTCGCATCTGTTGACCCAGCAGGAGGGCTTGTAGGGAAGTCAGTCGTGTCCCCCCCCCAACACACACACACACACACACACAAGCACACACACACACATTCAAGTCAGAAGAATCTCACAACTAACAGCTAAAAGAACCGAGTGACCGAAGGACTGAGACAAAGCACTAGAGCTGAGAGATAAAAACAGGAAGTCCAACTCTCACAAAGTCGTTTTGTAATGTGAAATTTCTCCCCTGTGAGACTACATTTTATGATATCACAGATTGTGAAATCTCATCTTAAATAAACACCNCCCCCCAAGTACATGAATAGATTACACATTGTTTTGAAGATGAAGCCTCAGAACAGTCTCTGTATTGTTGTGGTCTTTTTATAGCAGCCCAGGTTTAAGTGTGCACCCCCTCCCACTGTTTCATGTTCCCAGAGTACTTGGAAGTGGTGTGGCGTTCGCTGGCCTCAGAGAAACCGGAGTGCCCCTTGCTGGTGAAAAAGGCTTCGGATACTCTCGTGCATCAGTTGAAAGACCCCAAGACATACGACAACATCACCAAAGATTTCAAGTATAGTAACCATCTCTTCACTATCATGTGATTAGAGAGAGAGAGAGAGAGGGAAGGAGAGAGGGAGAGATGCTCTGAGTTGGAAACAAAAGCAACAAAAGACTTATTTATTGTACAAAGAAAGAGGCAGGAATTTATAGTAGCAGAGGTCAATACTTGGCCTCTGATTACTTAGGACCTCATGGGTAAGACCCGAAGCACAAACAGGCCAATCAACCTGCCTGTTTAACAGCACAACAGTTTAACTGGCAGAGCCAGAAGGCTGTTAAACAATATACTTCTAGACAAATAGAGTGAAATAAAAAAAAAAAAAATTCAGAAAATATGAATCAATGTAATACTGTATTTATTCACTATAGCAAAGGCTATAGCATGAATATGAAACTGCATGCAGGTTTTAATATTCTGTATGTGACCTAACAACCTAGCACCAAATCCAGTTTTATGAGTTATTAAGCTACAGTATATGTGAAACCATTTAATAATGCTATCATTTCATTCTGGTGCCAGTCTGAAGGCTGTGCTTCCCTTTTACCACTGAGAATCACAATGTCGCTTCTCTCCAGATCTCAAAACAATGCAAGACAATCCACGGCACTGCCATGTACTCCATGCCCCTAAAGTACACGTCTGTGTCATTGTCACTTTAGGGTGTATAAAAACATATATGGGATGGGGCGTAGTGTCCACTTCTTTCAGTCTGAAGGCAGTTTCTGAATGTGTGAAGGAGGCGTGATTGAGCAAAAACAGGGGTTAAGTTGCTCTTTAAGATCCATGACTCAGAAAACTAAGAACAGCTAATTACAACAGAGAAATGGCAAAGTCAATATATGTGTGCCAAAATATGAGTACAGAAGGAGAAAGTGTAGTAATATATTGTTGACCTCATTATTTCTCCAGTCCTCAGTATAAAACCATTCAGTTTATGGGTGGAGTATATCAACATTGTTTTTAAAGCTGAAGTAATCACTTTTTGCCCACTAGGGAGCAGAAAAACTCTAAAATAAGCTGACAGACACAGCCCTGACATATCATTGGCTTATCAAGTTGTTATGGCTAATGTAATGACACTGGATTCATGTTTACATTCTTTGATGGATGAAAGTAATTCCAGTATTTACTCTTCTTTTAGCTACATTTTAGTCTGAGAAAAAATGTCTTTACTTTGCCAGATGCTGGACTTTCTTCATCAGCCAATGATCAAAAGCTGCACAGAGCTGCAGTTTGGGGGGTGGGGGNGGGGGGGGTGTAAACTCAGTATTATTATCAAAAATATCAGTAGAAAATGCAGGTTAAAACTTGAACAATTAGAGATGTCTTCTACCTTCTCAATAGCCTCCACTAAGTCTCAAAATTGAATATACCAAAACATTCATTGAAAGCAGGTTTGCTGTTTTTTTAGGCTGTGTGCTGTGTGTGAAGCAATTCTTTTAGATGGAAGCAGGTATAGAGTTAGTCTGAGAACAGGTGTGTTGCAGAGCGTGGTGGAGCTACGTGAGAGGTTTAAAAAGCAGCGAGGGTTGCCTTGGCTCCTAGTTTTGAGTGAGGTCCTGTTACAGTTTCCTCACTCTTTCTCTGGGCCTGTTTGGACTGAGTCTGACTCTCAAATGTCGGCCTTGCTCCAGAGGAGGTCTAATTTAGTTTTAAAGGGATTTGTTTTTAAGATAATAGTAGATACTGAGGTCAAAGTTCATGTAAATCATTGTCATCCACCTGATATGATATGATGCAATTTGGTTATATGTTGGCTTGTTTGTTTATCACTCATAAAGTTTTAACCTATTTTGAAAAAATCTTGATGGTAGGGTGGGACATGTCCCAGGGAAGAACCCAGTAAATTTTGGTCCAGGATCCAGGAATTTTTTTTAATGCTGTTTTAAATTATTGTAAAATAGGGCATTTTTTAATATTTTTGTCAAGTTCTTCAAAGTAATACACCAATCTCACTGAAAAAAATAAATTAGGATATTTATCCCAACATAGATTATTAAGCGGAGCAGTTTGGTTCAGATCCAGATAAATTATGAAAACAATGGTTTCTTATGACAAACAAAGCAACATATTATTATTGTAGACTTAATCCCAACGTCTCTTCTAACTTTTTTTAGAATAAGACTTGTGTCTTGGTGGAGGCGTGAGCTCTAATGAGTATTACAGAATTTATCAGTGCTAAACTGGTTGTCTATGAGAAACCCTTAACAGTATCTGAACATAATAAATAAATATTCCATATCTGAAAATGTTCAGGGCCCCAAGCTGTACAAGTGTACCAAGTTTCATGCTTTTATGAAAAAGTAAACATATCACCTCAAACTTGGCACATATCATCTAGACTAATACACAGATATTCATCATGATGATATTTACTGCTAATGTCAACATATTAGCAAGACAGGAATAATTCTAGTAGGAAAGCTTAACATGTTCACACTTTAAAAGGCTGTTAGCTCTTTTTGTTGAAAGGTAACAGGCCTTTCCATTGCCAAAACTTCTAACTTCACCATTTATTCTCACTGTGACTTTTTTTTTTGTCTTTTTGTGTTTATTCTTGACATGCTTGTCTGTAGTCGTAACATACTGTTTCTTTTCTGTTGGTGTGTTCTACGTTGTTTGTGATTGGAAGGTCAGTTAATGTGATGAAGGAGCAGGGTTAAAGGATCATACCACTGATCGTGCATGTTTGAGCCAAAACAAAAATAATAATAATATTAATAATAATAATAAACTTTATTTGTGTAGCAGCTTTCATACACAACATGTAGCTCAAAGTGCTTTACATTTAAAAAAAAAGAAATAAAAACAGGGGACACGGATTAAATTAACTAGTACAAATACAATGCTTGGTGTTGCAGAGAAAGCAAGCCAAAAAAAAAAAAAAAAAANAAAAAAAAAAAAAAAAAGAACTGATTAAAAAGGCATGTTTTTAATTGGCATTTAGAGGTTTCAACAGAGCCTGCCTCACTGATGTCTTTGGGTAAACTGTTCCAGAGTTTGGGAGCATCGCTGAAAAAAAAAAAAAAAAAAAANAAAAAAAAAAAAAAAAAAAAGCTGCATCACCAATTTTCTTTTTAGTGGGGTTTTGGGTATTTAAAAAACCAGCAGTAGAGGATCTGAGGGTTTGTGAAGGAGCATGGGATGACAACGTTACTGACAACCGTTTCCCAAAATATACTGCTTTCACTGCAAATTTCAGAATATTTTTTCCTACCTTCCAGACTGCCATTGGTTTCAATTAATTCTAGTACGCTATTAAAATCAACCTGTAGAGATTTGAGAGACGTGTGAGATACATAATCCATCACAGCAAACAACATACCTGTTACATTTTTTGCCAAAGTAAATTTATTTCATCGATCCAATATGGAGGTGCACGGAAGATGATGTATTTTTCCGCCAGGAAATATAGTCCCAGAAGATGACGGCTTTTACCGAGAAATTAAAATGACCGTGCCTTCTACAATTGTGCAGAAATGTTGGCAGGCAAAACACTGAATTTTACGGTGGGTGTATCACCTGAATATTTGATTTTGAAAGATTAGGGGATTTGAAAAAATAACAGGAAAAGTAAAATATGTTTTTATGTTTTGGAAATTAGTTGTCAATAACGTAACATGTATGTGGGTTGTATATATTGGGCTCAAACATGCACAATCGATGGTATGGTCCTTTAAATGTCTATTATTGGTGTGGCTGGTCTGACAGAGCGAATTTTTCTTTGCGTTTGTGCTGCTTTTACCACATGAACATTTTACAGACCAGAGACAGAGACATGCCCTCATGTCCTCTCCCACAAAGGTCATATGCTTGTCCTGCTTCCAAGCCACCATGCCTCATAGACATAGTACTTGCATCATTTCTGTCTTTTCTAAAATCAGCTTGTTACATCATCGGCTGGTTGCCTAAATAGAGAGAGAGAGTAAGAGACGAACCTTTGCAGGAAGCAAAACATATTCTTATTCCTCAAATAACTTCTTCATAAACACACACTTGGGCAAACCTAAGACACACTGTCTTGGTGTTTCTCAGTTCACATGTGGACACTACGCAACATGGTGGAATCAGGGCTGGAATACACTGTTTCCTGTGTATATTTAGGATTAGAGATCAGAAAAATGGGATTGTGATTAAAATGCCAGATTGTCAAATACACAGACCAACTGAGAATTACACAGTTTGCTGTAGGTTGAAGCGAATGAGTGACGCTCACTTAACGAGCACTGCAGAGCTGTCCTTGAGTAAGGATTTAAACCCCAACTGTGCCTCTGACTCTCAGAACCACTGGCTACCTGTAGAAGACTAGTTGATGCAGGGAAAGTCCTGCTGCTGAATTTTGAATACGTACAAGGCAGCACAGGGAAGAATATCATTCAGTACAACACAGAAGACAAGAAAACAGGCTGTGGGAAAACATGGACGTAGCATTGGTGATGTCACATGGTCTCTGATGGGATGTTTTTACCCTGGATTTGGGTTCAATGATCGCTATCATTTTGGTAGTAGCCACACTTAGTTGCCACTTGAAAGAAATGAAAACCTTTTTCATGCTAGTTAGAAAACAACCTTTTAACATTGGTTGTTAATAGAGGCAAATAGTAATACCACAAACTTGTTCCATCTTCTACTGGAACAAGATGGAACTGAAGGCACAGGAAAAGAGAAAACACGGTACAATAACCAGAAATTGTTTCCTCCCATCCCTGCCCTACATTTCCTCCTTTCCTCCTACTTCATTGTCCCCAATTTCATCTCCTCCTCCTCCTCTTCTTCACTGTCTCCCACCCTGTTCCTTTCTTCCTCTCCTCCCGCATCCTCCCCTTCTCCCGTTCTCTCCTCCCCTCCACCTCTTTATCCTCCCTTTTCTTTGTTTTTCCTCCTCCTCCTCCTCCTCCTCCTCCCTTTCCAGCTTGTGTTCCAAACTGCAGATCCAGACAGAGATGGACTCTGCCTCCTTCCTGGAAACGCTGGCTGGCAACTTTATGGATGTGGTCCAGTATAATCAAGACAACAGAGAGTTTGAGGTCAGTGAGGAAAAGAAGCAAACCAAGGAACATAAGTGAAACATCATAGAGATCAGATTGATTACGCTCAGCCATAAAGATTACTCCGATATGGGAATTTGAAGCCAATATTGATATTTTTCGATTGAAGCAGGCACTAACTTCATAACATCCAATACCCTATTATTTTGAATTGGATTTGGATTTGGATTTTGGAAAAAATATTCTGACCATCCTGGATGCAAATTCTATTTATGCAAATCACTTTAATAAATGTGGGTTAGTAGCTGCTCAAAGCATGTTTTTAGCCATTTTCAATGTAGACCCATCTCTTCCTGTAATTCTAACCAAGATTTAGATCTATACTGAAGAACCTGGTTCACTATAGATCTTCTTAAGTCTCAATGTTTGTCATGGTACTGCTGAAATAATTAAAATAATCAGTTTATCGACGGAATATTAATCAACAATATTTTAATATAATTTCGATCATTTTTCAAGTAAAACATCATTGTGTGGATTTCCTGTTTTTTACATTATCAGAAAATATCACCCTTTGCATGTTCTTGTGCAGAGAAAATAAGTAATTTGATGACATCACCATTAGCTCTTGGAACTTGCGATGGCGTTTGTTGCTATTTTCACACAGTATACAACACAATGAATTATCTAGTAGCGCCAGTTCAAGGCAACTGGATTTGTTTAGTCTTGAAGACTTTTTGCCAGACTTTTTTGTGGAAGCAGCTTGTTCAGGTCTGAGTCACTAGTGGGCAGTAACCCAGCATTTATCCTTTAAGAGTCACTGACAACGAGACAAAACAGCAAGTCCACTTGCTTTGACTAAATATCCGATGACCTGGATGACTGAAAACCTTCATAGACATAAACAATTAATTGAAAAAAAGATAATAATAGATGAATCAATACTGCTTGACTAACCAGCACAGCTGTAATCTGCCAATGAGTACACAAAAGTTAAGACCCTAAAATTCCTCCAAGCATGTCTTTCTAATCATATATATGTTTGACACCATAAGTATAATAAAAAGGAAAAAGTTTAAGGTCAAAAAATGGATGGTTGTACAGTAAAATCAACTGTTGTATGCAGATATGTCCCAGTATCGGCTGCTGGCTGAAAGAAATAACCATAAATAATTTAACGTTTCACATTAACGCTTTTTAAGCTCAATATACGTATATTTGTTGTATTTGCAGTTATAGTCACTATGTGTAAAAAATATATTGAGTAAGGTTTATTGTTCAAACATTGATCAATATGTCTATTGAAAGCCTTTAGGAATGCAATGATATGATTTAAGCAGAGACAAGCTAGGACAAAAGAAAAGGGAGTATTGTTTGTGGAGTCTGTATGCAGGAAGGGTTTGAATCATGAGCCATGAGTCACTGCTCACGACTCCTTGGATGTTCACAAATTTTACCTCCTGGATACATTTTTAGTTATAATTAAAGGGCATGTTGATTGTGATCCTTGTCCCTACTTGCTTTTGTGTGTCTGGGTCATAGGTAGAAACTTTGAGCTTCTTTTGGTTTGGCCTGTAATATTCATCAAGTCATTTGTCGGTTTCAGGGTAGTTTTGGCCTCGTGGTGGGTGGGATTGGTTCTGAGGAGGAGGAGGNGGAGGAGGAGGAGGAGGAGGAGGAGTTGGCCCAATAAGATGAAATTTAAAAAAGTTCAGAATCATACTTTGTTATGTTGTTATGTACATACATATTGTTTTTAGACAATCAGGTAGAGCAGAACATTTCGCTCATTAGTGGATAAATAAATAGTGAACAGCCATGTTGAGAATCACAGACAAAATTCATTAATAAATACTCAATTGTTACATATTCAGCCCTGCCAAAAATGATTGCCTGATTGCCTGCTCAATGTCAAGTCAAGTCAGGTTTATTGTAAAGCCCAGTATCACATATAATGTCTCAAAGGGCTTTATAGGCCCACACATTAACGGTTCCCGACCCAGCCCATGCTGAAGATGAGGAAAACCTCCCTAAAAAAGCTTATTATATAAGGAAAAAATAAAAGAAACCTCGGAAGATCTATTCAAAGACAGAGATTTCCTCTCCTCAAATGACCAGGTGATGCAATAGGAGCCGGAGGTGTAGAAACAGGCAAATTACAAAGATCAAAACAAGGAAATATTACAGAATGATATAAACAGCAAATAACCAATGATCCAGTGTAAATCTAGTCGATATGAAATTGTCATCATGATGATTTAAAATATGAGCCACATAAAGTGAATATCCACAAGTGGGAGGATGGTTGGTTTTCGGGGTTGGGGGCACAGATGAGAGTCATCTGAGGGGA
The DNA here is from genome assembly GCA_014773175.1 of Lucifuga dentata. Lineage (NCBI taxonomy): Eukaryota > Metazoa > Chordata > Actinopteri > Ophidiiformes > Bythitidae > Lucifuga > Lucifuga dentata. The sequence goes on from VXCM01007132.1 coordinate 25,703, forward strand.
GGAGCCAGGACGTATAGCGGATGCATTAGCAGGCTAACTGCACAGCGGCTGCTGCATCTCTAGGGGTGCTATGCACATTCTGGCCAAGAAATTATGGAACATGAAGGTGGAATTAGCTTGTCAAAATATAATAATTATTTAGTAAACATAAAAAAAAATAGAATGTGTTTATTATTAAACTACTATAATATAAATCAATTTATTAACTTGCATGCCCATATAAATGTCTTTGCATGCATCCTACATCCTATAGAGATGTAGGAGTTTGTGACTCAGCAAAGAGGGAACCAGTTGGGTAAGATAATGTTGGAAAGTAGGAAGATTTTGATACTGCCCATTTTTTTGGATCATTATTCACCTGTTATCTTAATCTCCTGTCTTTTATTCTTAAAGTAGAAAAGCATGTAAAATCCAATATAATACATGAGAATGTAAAACTCCATTCCCATGAAAATCTCATAATACAGTTAGAATGATAAATTGCAAAAGATTAAATCTGGATGATTGGCCTGCCTTCGTCTTGAATGTGGAAACTTTATGACAGTTGCTCCATAGAAGGCCCTCTTATGATGAAATTTTTTTGTCACAGTAGATGCAGAATTTATTTCCCTTTTTGCTTTCTTACTATCTGTAACATCTGTCACTCTTCTTCCATCTTGACGCCTTTACTTGCCAGTCGCCTCCTTTTCCCCTCTCCCCTTTATTCCCTCTTCTCTGTATCCCATTCTCTCTCTCTATCCCCCCGGTGACTTGAGGAGACGTGAGTCCGGTTACCAATAAGCTGATGTGAAAAAGCAACAAAGACTCTTTGGTCTCTCTGGTTTCCTGTTGCCCCTGGGTAAAGAGAAGCTTATAAAAAGAACCAAGAGGACCAGAGAGTCCACAGCACTACAGACAAACGCAGCCAGCAGCCGCCTCCCTGAGCCAAAGGCTGGCTGCACTGCAAACTACCAGGTTTTAGGTACCAGAAAGGAATTTGGGTAAGAAGTAGGAGTGAAATGTAACTCAATCAGAAGAGTCAGAACCATGACTTCACAGTTGAGGGGTTATCAATGGGGTTCATTATAAAATAGGAAGGACCCATTATGTAATGTTATATCTTGTAGAAGAAGTGTTTCCTCTTTTTTTTTTTTTTTTTTAAAAATTCAGAATAGAAGATGCAGAGAGATTTAGAAGGGACAGTAGTCATAGGTGATTTATCGTTAACAGAATTTTTTTCAGCATATAACAACTGTAGCAACCGCTAATATAATTTTTTTTTTTTTTTTTTTTCTCAAAGATCACGTTTTGGTTTCTACCTGGAAGCTTCCAAGCACAACTACATTGTTATGTTGGAAGCCAATGACTAGCTTTCATGGATTCTGAGGAACACATTGTTATGATTCTGGATGGAGACAGTCACCACAACTATCCAACCGTTCCTATGAGCTTAATGTTTATTAAGGAATCTAATCTTTCATCCATGCCAAGATCATTCTGGCTAATGCAGACCTTAAAGAATTTCATATCATGTGACAACTGAAGACCAAGATAGTGTAAACCTCCTATGATGTATTTGAAGATCTGGTGATTGTGGGGTGTGCTCCCTTTTCATCCTGATCCTCAGATAGTCCTAGCTTAGCTTTGAACCATGTTTCACTCATTGTCCTGTTGTGAACTTCTTCCATGCTGCGGCTTTGCATTCACCACCTTTCACTAACATGGAAGATAGGCGACTCAAATGAATCTGTCCTCTGTGAGTTGTTTAGCATTTATGTGGATGGGACCAATGGGTTTAAGTGTAATTAGTGTTTCATATCTTGTGCTTCTTCTCATACTATACCATATCATGCCAGCATCTTTCCCACAGGAAAGATGCTGGCATCTTACAGCCCTAGGTGGGTCTGTGGGTGCATTCCACTGTGGGTATGGCCCTTCATAGGCACTGTTCAGGTGCATTTCTGTGAGTAATATCTGTGCGGCTGTAAATTGGGGATCTCCACATACATAAATTTATTTGTTTTTACTGCTTGGACATGGCAGCTCCTTCTCTGGTGTGTTCATCTCAGTGTGGATTCCTCACAGTTTACACATGGGGAAGTTTTGTGGTCTGCAATTTAGAGCAAGAAAATACGAGTAATACATGAATGAGATGAGAGCATGAGAGATAATCTCATGTGCATGCAGAAATTGCTTGCTTCAGTTATAACACAATGATTCTTTACTTGCTTAAGTAAATCAATTTACAATTGTGTAATCTAGACCTGTTAATTGGGGTAAGGCAACATTCATTTTTGCTGATTTCAAACGGTGCCTTAATCTGAGTATAATTGAAGCTTCAATGTCCATATAAACATACCGAGTGAAAATAATAATTTTTTTGTATTATTATAACATAGCATTACTATATGTTGTGTGTAATAGATGCTATATTTACTTCAGCTTTAACCAACGTTACTATGACTTTGGTTGGCATTCATTTCTCTGTCTTTTTTTGACAGGGAAGATAACATCATAATCTATAAAAGCAGAGAACAACAATAGGAAAAGCATGTGATCAGATTCTAAGGTTCTATGAAACCACAGCCCTGAAAAAAATTGACTGATAATAAAGAGATCACCAAGAGCCATCACCATCTCAAAGTCTGCCACTAAACACCATGTTGCTATGCTTCAGAGACTCATTTATTCATTTTTCTTGGACTCTGTTGCTGATGTCTCTGCAGAGGGAGTATCATGATTACACCCTCTCAAAACTCAACTCTTGAATTCTTGATATTTACAGTAACTCATTACTTCTGACTCATTTTCCAGCATTAATTTGTTGCACTCCTACTTTTTGTCATATTTTGTTAATGTTGGAGGTCACCCTGTACTACAGCTAACATTAGAACAAGTAAGCATACCTGCAAGCTTCTGTCAGAATGATCTCATTCTTGTCATCCTCTCACATGATAAAGCCAGAGTTCTGGGAATAGTTAGCCTACTAGAATAATCTCAGTATTTGATTAAGTCAGTTTTAATCTGTTAATATGAGAAGGTAATAAGAAAAGTAAAGCAGTTAGCATTTTTATCTCCACCAGGGAAGTTATGTGATGACCGGCATTTGTTTATTTGTTAGCAGAATATCTCAAAAAGTTTTGGACACATTTGGATGAAATTTGGGGGGCAGATAGATGTAACATGTAATGTAAAGAGGAATAATTGATTCAATTTTAGAGGTGATTCTGATTCTGAATCCAGCATCCAAAAGAAAGTTTTAGCCCATAAAATCAATGTTATTGGGCCAATTTCAATAAAATTTAGCATGGGCTTGCTTATTTATTTATTTATTTATTTTAACAAAATGATCTGCTCATTTATCTTATTTTGATGGTGATCCAGATTATATTCTGGATCACAGAGGAGCCAAAGGAAGGATTTACTTGTTTGTTTGTCTGTTTGCTAGCAGGATTTTGACAGTAAAAATTTGATTTAATGATGGGAACTTGATAAAATATTTGACAAAAATACAGATAATTTGGAGGTAATAAATGCTGAGGGTTTTACAGCTGGGGGGNGGGCACGCTCGGAATGTCTTATTGCTTCTTTGTAGTATCATCTAAATGAGATTGATTCTGCTGTGTCAATGCAGGGCGTGGTGGGCACCAACATCACCATTAAGGTGCTGTGCAACATGATGGCCGACACGTCGCTGGGGGAGCCGTACGCCCGCTACGCCGCTGTCACCCGCCTTATGTTGGACACCTTCTCCACAAAGTGCCTGGATGCCACCTACAGCAGCTCCCTCAGAGACATGACCAACACATCCTGGGACGGGCCAGCAGCGGGGGGAGGTGGGTGTACGAATGTTTGACTGGGAAGTCACGTGTTTGTGTGCATACATACATGAGGTCTACTTCAAAATTCAACACCGCCCCCCAGAAAAAGGTTTGTTATGTGCCATCTAGTTCAGGATTTATTTTGATAGTTGCTTCGTATGTTTCTCAGTGGATAACTGGCAAAGCTTGGCCAATATGACGTCATGTTGAGTGTTTTAACAATAATACAGGAGTGATCCACTGAAGCGGAGACGGAGATGCTGCTTTCTCCACAAAGAGTCGCTTCAACAAACCAGAATCCACTCAAACCACAAGACAGGGGAGGGATGTGGCTGTAATTTTGGGAGATGGTTAAAGTTATTTTGGGAAATTACTGACCTTTACCATTTTGGAATATTCCTAACTGATGCTGAAAGAGATGAGGCAATTTCCAACAAAGCGGATACAGCAAATATACAACACTTGAGTACTAACTTCTAGAATGAAGTGGAACTCGCTGAATTAAATGTGTGTAACCATGGGGAGATTTTAATCTATTTAAGAATGTACATGGCCATAAAGTAAGGATATAGTGTTGAATTAAGGACATTATAGCCCAAGTTCACTTCAGATAGAAAACACAAGGGGTGTTTAGTTGGAAATAGACTTTATTTGGTGACTATGGTGTCTTTTGTCAAACAACTTAAAGCATGTTTAGCCAACACAGTGCTTTATATTTCACGGTGTGTGCTTGTTGCTCCTGGCTGTGGTCACAGTGTTGGTTTTATAAGTGGGAGGGTTAATAAGGATCACTGGGACAGGAATTGGTCTTTAAAAAGCCACTGAGGTGTGTTTGCATAAACTGTCGAGTCATTGTTTACCCTCTAGAGTCTAAAGTCACTTTTGACACATTGCTGATTTTTTGGAGACTTTATTGTATTTTCTCGAACTTTATAGAATCAAATACAAAATTGACAGCTTTTTTGTGATTTATTTTAGCTCATTTTTTGTGCTAAATTCTATTTGTTTGAATTTTTTTTTTTTTTTTTTTTTGAGTGAATGAAGCATTTTCTTGAAAAATTGATTTGAGACTCCAGAGGGTTACCTGAATATACTGACCATTAGTAAAATATGTGTGTACAGAAAGAATGGGAAGAATATATCGGGCCTATAATCTATTAATTTATGTACTATATGTTCAGCTATATTGCTGTTAAATGCGTCATGTGCATGCATGTGTGTGTGTATGTGTGTGCGTGTGTGTGTGTGTGTTTCCAGGAAGACAGTGGGTCTACCAGACCTGCACAGAATTTGGATTCTACCAAAGCACTGATTCACCCAACCAGCCGTTCTCTGGCTTCCCTCTCCCGTGAGTACAACAAACATCGTCTCTCTGAATGCATATTATAAACTAATAACTTTATTTCTACAGAAGGTGCAGGTTTTTAATGAAGATTCCACTGTTAAGTTGTACGAAGCCTTCGTTTATAGCCATTATGAGCATTGCGAATATATGCCGAAACACATCCATCTTCTCTCCATGATTTTCTATGTAGATTCCATCCTGTTACCTGATGGCTGAAACACCTTTATACATATTTTACATTTTATTTGTTCACACATGCTACAGTTTTAATCTTCCTACATCTCTTACACACCATTGAACCTCCTTTATTGTGACTTCCTTCTTTCTTAATCCAGTCATTCAGTTCATCATCCCTGTTTCATCAGAATTTGCTTTCTTTTCCCGTCCAGGTATCACGTCAAACAGTGTGCAGACTTCTACAACGTGAGTGCTGAGCAGGTGGCAGAGGCTGTGGCCCAGACCAACGAGTACTACGGTGGTTATGACATCTGTGCCACAAGAATAGTTTTCCCCAATGGCTCCGTCGATCCCTGGCACGCCTTGGGGATCACCCAGGACATTGGACCTGACCTCCCTGCTGTTTTCATCAAAGGTGAGGAAGAAAATGCGCCTGCACATAGAGGTCCCACTGAAGCAGAACTGTTACTTTGTGATTAACAGTGGTTCACGCATGATCTTAAAGGACCATACGTGCAATTTTGCATATGTAAGCTCAATGAATAATACGACCCCTGTTACACATTACAACCAATTTCCAAAACATGAAGCCATATTTTAGTTTCCCTGTTAATTTTCCAAATCCCCTAATCTTTCAAAATTGAATGTTCATGCGATATGCCCACCTTAAATTTCCACGTTTCACCTGCTAATATGTATGTCCGAATGTATAAGAGATAGTCGTATTTTTAAGGGATGTCTCTGTAAAAGCAGTCTTTCCTTGGGATTCTTCCCTGGTGGAGACATACGTTTTTTTTTTCGTCCAGTTCTGTGTCAGTGACCTCGACAAAAAACGTAATAGACATCATGTTCGCTGTGATGGATTACGTATCTCAAACGTGTTTCAAGTCTCAACAAGTTGATTTTAATAATGTGCTGGAATGAACTGAGACCAATCTGGAAGGTAGGAAAAAAAATTATACAATTTACCCCTCCAGTAGTATGTTTTGAGAAATGTTGTCAGAAAAATAACATGTATGGGGGTTGTATAACATGCAAACTCACCAGTTTGCTCCTTTAATGTGCAAGTTGCATGTAAAGATCTCATGCAATCTCATGGCTGGTAATTGGTAGATAGACACAAACTTTTTTTGTGTGTGTGTGTGGTTGCTTTACATGCAGATGCCAAGAAAGTGTTTCAAAGTCGAACAATGGCTCGCTTGTTTAACCCAACATTTTATTAGATGGTTAATTGTCGCTGTATAACTTAGAAATTATAAAATGACTTTCTTCCCATCGTCCCTTTTCTTTGCCTATATATAAATCTTTCTCTGATCCAGGAACAGCCCACTGTGCAAACATGTACCCTGCCAGAAGCCAGGATCTCCCCCAGCTCAGCCAGGCCCGCGACCACATCTTCTTTCTCCTCCAGCAGTGGTTGAAGCAATGAGTTAACCTGCAATCGGCGGCACTGAAAAGCAAACTGATTACGCTTTAATTCAGTCCACTAACAACCTACTGAGAGTTCTTTTCTATTACCATTATTGCTTGAAATGGCACTTTACGGAGGCTTACGAAAGCATTAAATCCAGGTACTTTGTACGAGTGAGGCATTTTTGAACTGATGAATAAAGATTTTTCTTTTTTTACCACTGTAGAAGTTGTTTTGTTTCTTTATTATTAGTTTTAATTCCCAGTTAATATGTAACTTTGTAATATGTACAGTAATTTCTCTGTGAGGAAATGAACTTTTAATTCTATTATCATAGCTACTCTCTGGATCTGTATTCACCACAGTATTCAGTGTCTTCTTGCAACTACCTAACAATACAAACACACCAAATTTATTTACATTTTTCAGATTTTTTTTTTTTTTTTTTTTTTTTTACCAACATAACATTTGCTTTTGAATTCATTAATGTAGATGTGGCCAAAAGTATAAGCACCCTTCCATTTTAATCAAATAACACACCATTCATCCTGGAAAGTGCTGAAATTAAAAAATCCTTTGTCATCCATACATGTGTGTTTGGTTTAGAGTAGAAAAAAAGTCATGAAAAAAAACCTGAAGTCCTGCTTATTCTGCAAATACATTCCAAAATGGCCTGGATAATATTACTAATATTATATAGTTATAGGAGATAACTGATATTGTAGTGATAATACAAGCAAACAATTTTTAATTAGTATCTCAGGTTTCTTCAATTGTATTCATTCAGCCATTTTATTTACTTATTTATTTTTGTGAAAGTACTCACTCTGCTGTATTATGTCACTAAGTATTGAAAAGAGAAGAAAAAGAAGAGTGGTTGAGGGTTAGAAAGAAGGCAAAAGCCAAACATGGTCAATGTAAAGGCTACCAAATCATCTCCAAAGACTTTAGTGTTCCTGTGACCACTGTTATCAATATCCAAGGTCAGTGGGCCTGTAGCCAGCATCCCAGGATGTGGCCTCAAGAGGAAAATTGTCTTAGATTGAAAAAAGAGAGATTGCTCAACAGTGGAGAAAGACCCAAGGAAAACTTCAAACTAGATCCAAGCTGACCTTCAAGCTTCAAGGCTGAACAGCTTCAACTTGCACAATCTGTCTCTGTCTGAATGAAAAGAGCTCCATAGTAGAAGACCCAGGAAGACCCCATTTCTAAAAGAGGGGAAAAAAGAAAATCTGACTGGTGTTTGCCAAAATATATGCTGACAAATCCCAATTCTTCTGGGAGAATGTTTGTTGGACAGACATAACACAGAAATAGAGCTTCTAAGCCCATATTCACTTGAAGCTTTCAAAGGAAAAAAAAAATCAATATCCTGCCGCGAAACACTGAGGATTTTGTAGCGTTGCTTTGCGGCCTTTGCACTGGGCAAAGTGACCTTCTGTGAATCCAAATCTGGATCCCATTGAACAGCTCTGGAAAGATGGAGCATTTGGGAGAAGAGACCCATGAAATATGAAAAAAAACTGGAGCAGTTTGCTCTTAGACTCAAACTCCCAGTGAGAAGTATAAAAACCTCATTTGGTGTGACAGAAAGCACTTGATTGTACAGCAAATATTAGGTTAAGGGTCTCAATGTTTTTTTTTTCCTCCATGCCTTTTATATTTGTTTAATTCTTTAAAATTGTCTTAATTCAAAAAGCAGAGTTTCTGTTCTATTAAAGGTGAAATAATGAATGGTGGAATACTTTTAACTTCATATCTATGTATTTTAGGAGCTTTCACAATCAAATTCAATCATCACTACTTTCATCAACAACTGGTAACTGCATAATTCTTATTAGGAAATAGGTCTTTATGGTAGAATTTCATGGTTGCAAAACTTAAAAATTCATTTTTAATAGGTCAGTCTTGTGATTAAAAGATATTGGGAGACAACAGAGATGTCTACTTCAACAAAACAAAAACATTTTGCCCATGAAAGCTGTGGCTTACAGCAACTAGCTTGTGTTGCAAAGATTATGTTGCACAAACATGCAAAAGTTTTGTTTTGTTTAGCGCAAGTTTAGTCTTGTCTGATGATAAGAGTGTCAGTAAATTGCTGTCTTGGCTGCTTGGCAGAAGCATGATGATATCTCCAATGAGACCCACAGGATTTGTTCTGGTCACATAAAGAACAACATGAAAGTTGTGCAACTGTGTTGACGTAGATACGTTTCTTTTAAAAGCAGAATCTGAAACAGAAAAATAGAAGTGCTCTTGTACAGTAAAGTCATTGTATACATATACAGATATGTGTTCATTCAGCTCCTCTGTAAAACTCTCAGCACACACACACATGCAAAACAACCCTCCCCGCTTCCCCTGCTGGTATTTATTTTCACAACAGTCACATCTCTGCATCTCAGCTGGACACGTGAAACCCCCACTTCAATCACAACACACACACACACACAAACCATAGACTGAAATCCTGCCCTGAATCCCACCCCACTACAGGTATCCCAGGGGACAGCATAATAACTTGAATTCGTAAAGCCTAGCGAGCCAGAGGCCATGAAAAATAATTCTATTAAACTGGAGTTTCATCCAAAAAACATTTTTACCCCCCCTTAGTCAATGTGTTATATCTATTATTATGATGGCAAGACACAATCAAGTCTTTGTTTCCTACCATTTACCCACGTACAGAAGATTTGGTCATAACTACCTGTACTTACTACACTCTCGTTAAATCCCCAGTAATTTAAAACTCCCATACATCCACTCATGACGTCCTCTATAGGGTGCTGAGGTAGAATTGAGTCTCAGCCTCTCTTCAGGTGTGTGTGGAAACACACACCAGTAATAGGCAGATCAAGCCAAAATCTTTCCTTTTATGTCACTATATCAAAGTGCGTATTATGTGATGCAGCCTTAATATAAGCAAATCCAAAATAATTTAAAAGGCCAATAATCCCCTCTAAATAATTAATTTAGATAACTAAATAATATTTTTCCTGTCAGTACTGCATTTTATGAAAGCAATAATCATCTCATACTGTTTAATCTGAGTACTCAGTTGATGTATACTTATGTATACTGTATATTTATCTGTAATATGCAAGAATTACTTACACTACTGTGCAATAATTTACTTGCACTACTATGCAATAATTTGGACATTATACACTGTGCTCAGATATGCACCTTATCTTACCTCATCTTTGTGTATCTGTATATTTGTATTTGTATATATTGTATATATAGTAGTTTTAGTATAGTATATAACTCTTTAAAAATTTAATTGTAATTTTTGCACTTTTGCATTACTTCACTTTATTGTTTTTATTGCTTGTGCTCCTGAGCAACCTTGGCAAAAATAATTTCCCTTGGGATAAATAAAGGTTTGTCTTGTCTTATCTTATGTTAGTAAGACTTTGCAGGCACGTGAACGCATCATGATAAAGACACTATGTCGGTATTTTTCCATTTCCATATGACAAAATAACATTTCTTTTGTTGGCTTGTTGCATGTTGCTTCCAAACATTCTCCTTTGCCGTTTCCTGCTAAATCTACAGTCGCGTAAAGTTAACTAAACTTAATCAAAACAGTACCGGAAATACAATGATTTAAAAAAAAACATAAAACTAACGGTATATGTTTTAGTCTTTGCACATAATAAAATTGCATAACAATATTATATGAAACTATTAACACTATATTATTTTAAAAAAGGAAACGTAAACTATATTTGAGTAGTGCGCACAATACCAACCGATTATAACGTCACCGGAAGTTGTGTTTCTTATTCACGCTAGCTTGATGCTGCCAAAGTTTGCAGCTTGATCGTTGGAGGAGAAGGCGGAGTTGAATACAATAAAAAGCTCCGAGAAAAAAACGTTTCAGTTAGTAGCGCTCATCTTCAGGAGAGTAAAAACGCGTTTTTCATCTACATTTATACTTATTCATTGACGTTTGCTGTTTTGTTTGCGTATTTGAAAACGTGGTTCTTCGCTGGTGATCAGGCTCTTGTATTTCACCTGCGGAATAAGACTAACGTCCCTTCGTCACAGGTAAAGACTCGTTTTTCTCTTTTTTAAATCAGTAACTTGTTCTTATTTAACGCTTATCCAAACTACGTTTTTGCCTCCAAGCCTTTTTATTCGCATTTTTCCTCAGGAGTTGTTCCTAGCTAGCTAAATAAACAATATACGCCTCAATTAAGGTGGCGTTCGTCAGCATTCCGCTCAGGTGAGTTGTGGTAACACTTGTGAACAATAAAAATCCCGTTACAAGTCTGTTTAATTTTATAATTTTAATCATTTAAGCTACAAAAAATCAGAGTTGTTGCTCTACGCTTTATATCCATGTGTGCTGTCTTTGTTGAAGTCCCAGTCTTTTATTTAATGGGAAGCATGGTCGTCCAGGTTGAATTTTGTCTGTTGAGTGAGTTGTTCTCCATTCCTGGACATGGAGACATGGGGCACAATCTGAAATAAATTCAACAACCCATGATAAATTAAAAATAAAAAAAAATAAACTTTATTTTTCTATAACCCTTTCTCAACTAAAAGAAGAAGAAGGAAAAACTGCAGGGCTTTTGAGCTTAACATTATAAAATACAGAAATTCTAAAGGTATTGAAATACTTATTGCTGTCGAGCCTTTACAAGAGGCTATAATTATTCACAAAATGAGTGCAAGTTATTACGTCATTATTATATAACTGAAAGTTATTCAAAGAGGTTTGTATATTAAGAGAGCATCAAATTTCCAGGTATTTCTCCAAAGTGTTTGATTTCTGTCCAGGGAATAATGGTTACACATTACCATAACCGAAATGTATCAACAGCTTGAAGCCGTTACATTATACACACACACACACACACACAGTCACTACTAGATCCGTGTGTACATTGTGTGTCTAAAAGGGAGTTATTCAAGTCACACTGGATGGTTTTTGTGGTTACATTCATTGTGCTTCAGTTTCAGGCTGATTCACTTTCCCACCACAGTTTGAAAGGTTTAATTTGTTCTAAAATTAAAACTAAACAGTGGGGTGATGGTGGTTAGAGAGGAAAATTTAGACAACATGAGTAACAGTTAGTTAGATCCTGCACTGGATCTGATGATTGTGGTTAAACATGATCATGAGTCATCTGAAAGAAGGATGTGTGTGTTTAGAACTTAAATCTCATGTGTTTGAGTAAACATATGTACATCTCTGTTCATTTAAGGTGTTTTTGTTTTGTTTTTTTTTGTTTGTTTTGTTTTTGGTAGAAATATATGCAGTGCCCTCCAGAAATATTGGCAACTTTGGCTGTGTGAAAAAAGCCTTTATTTTTTATCCTCTTTATCTTATTCAAAATATTAACTATAATAAATTGAAAGGAAAAATGAATTGTTATCACGAAACAAATATTTTTCTCAGTCTTCCTGGTGGCGTCTGATTGCAGTTTTGGAGACTTTCTGACCCCAAAAACCCAACTAACATCTGCAGTTCTCCAGCTGTGATTCTTGGAGATTCTTTGTCCACTCGAACCGTCGTCCTCACTGTGTGGAATCAATATATAAACACACGTCCTCTTCCAGGCTGATTGAGAAACATATTTGTTTCATGATAAGAATTTCTTTTTCCTTTCAGTTATTTTGCTTTAATTAAAGATTTTGTTAATATTTTGAATGAAAGATGAAGAGGATAAAACAGTAAAGACATTTTTTCACAGCCCATTTTTCCTTTAATTTACCAAGTTTGACAATATTTGTGGAGAATGCCATATTATTAATAAATATATTCAGATATTGCTTTCAGACTCAGACATTATATACTAACTTCCATTTCCACAGGCACCAAGACAGGAGGTTAATGTATCTAATCCAGTTCTTTTTATGCCAAGCAAATATTTTTCTTCCTGTTTGTCAGTCAGCTTTTTATCAAACTCAACCAGATTTTTAAAAAATACATGGTGGAAAGCCTAGTGTGTGGTTTAATTCCAGATGGTGTCAGGGATAAAGAAGTTTGTGTTACTAAAACAACACATGTAGAGGATTATGCCTTGGTGGAGGTACGTGCTCTCTAAGTGTGTTCTAGTGATGTTTTTAAAGGACCATACCACCCATTTTACAAGTTTGAGCCTAATATATTCAGATTCCATATGCATAATGTTACTTGACAATCATTTCCCAAAGCATACTACTGGAATGGTGAGTTAAAATATTTTCCTACCTTCCAGACCTCCATTGGTTTCAGTTCATTCTGGTATGCTATTAAAATCAACTTGCT
>VXCM01007133.1:0-22625 GCA_014773175.1 Lucifuga dentata
TGGAGGCAGATGATTCGCTGTGGTGACCCCTGAAGGGAAAGCCGAAAGGAAAAGAAGAAGATAGAATATGATGTCATAGAGTTAGGTGTGACCAAAATAAAAATTATAAAACTAAAAACACTGAATATGATGTGATAGAGTTAAGTGTGACCAAAATCAAATTTAAAAACACTAAAAATATAGAATGTGATGTGATAGAATAATGTATGGCCAACATAAAGTTAAAAATTAAAAATATAGAATATGATGTGATAGGGTTAAGCAAGACCAAAATAAAGTTAAAAACTAAAAATATAGACTATGATGTGATAGAGTTAAATGACCAAAATAAAATTCAAAAAAACTAAAACTATAGAATATGATGTTGTAGAGTTAAGCATGACCAAAATAAAGTTAAAACTAAAAATACAGAATAATATCTGATAGAGTTAAGCATGACCAAAATAAACTTAAAAACTAAAATTATAGAATAAGATCTGATAGAGTTAAGCATGACCAGAATAAACTTAAAAACTAAAAATATAGAATATGATGTGATAGAGTTAAGTGTGATCACAATTAAATAAAAATCTAAGAATGTAGAATAAAAAAACAATTTCTCCACATAAATGATGATCTGTGTGGTTGTGTTTGACATGTGACTCGTTGGTTGAGCGTGTCTTTGAGGCGTGGCTGTAGGTCAGCCTTTGCTTATGCCAAAATAACCTGACATATGGCGACGGGATGGACTGACCTCTGCCGGAAGGCTGGGATGGTGTAGGTGGGTTCTGCCATAGCCTCTGTGGCCTGAGCCTGCACCTGGCTCACTGATTTACAGCTGGATTTCCTGTGTGGTGGGAAACAAACCCTCATTCAAAAGAAATCCTACATAAAATGCAGATTTTACCAGTGAATCAGTGACTCAAATGTCTTTATTCTCCCTCTGAATCCTGATTTTATTATCAAAAGATTTCAACTGGAAAAATTCCTTAATTAGTCAGCACAACAAATTTTGGCTTGTTAAAATCATTAATGCCAAACTTGTCAGCAACAAACTGTATTCTTCCATTTAAGCATTGTTTGTTGTATCTATATTGTTATTATTTTTTCATAATTTTATTCATTAAAAGTTTTCTAGAAATATGTTGAAATTTTTTTTCAGCATTCAGAATTTTCTGTTTAAAAAGCTATAAAATCTGGGATATTTTCTGCTTAATTTTTATTTATTGTTTTAATTTTTTGTTATTTTTTCCAAAAGAAATTTCTACACATCAAGAATTTCTAAAATAAAAAAAAAAAAAAAATCNAAAAAAAAAAAAAAAAATCAAGAACTTTCTAGAATTTTCTTGATTAGATTTGCCTCCAAAGGGTTTAATGGAAGCAAATAACTTGATGCTCAACTGATATATTTTCATGAATAGTAACCTAAAAGTTAAATTAGTAAAACAGCAAGACATACAGACTTTCTTCCTCCCTGAGGAAGACTTCATGAGAAATTCTTCTGTGCTCTGGCCTCGGCTAATGCTTGACCTCAGACCAGAGGCAACATGGCAGTCTGCTATTGCATCGCCTCAGCATCGTCTTTAGGTTTCATCATCATTGCTACAGTCTACAAAGCCAGCACAGCCTTCAGCCCACATACAGGTTCAACACAAAGCAAAATGCTGCTGCAGGGCCAAGCTGGACTCAGAGCCAAGCTGGACTCAGAGCTGTGCTGGACTCAGGGCCAAGCTGGATTCATGGCTGAGCTGGACTCAGAGCCGAGCTGGACTCAGGGCCAACCTGGACTCACGGCCGAGCTGGACTCAGGGACAAGATGCAATGCTTCTAAAGGCGTATTATAGAAATCTGATGGTGACTCTTAAAATAGTGATGGGAGAAGCTGCACAGTGTCACTTGAGCATGATCTGGAGCCTAAAGCTACAGCCTGAGCGTCTTCCTGTAGGGTGTGTTACGTAGAGGTGGGCAGTACCTCTGAGATGGGCAGTACTTCAGAGGTAGACACCTTAGGACACATTAACACTGTGAGCACAGAGTATACTACATCCTCTTAAATGGGACATCTCATACAGATTTTAATGTTCCTGTTTTCTGCTCTGCCTTGCTGAAGCACCACTGTGCACACCAGGTGAAAAAACAGGTCATTTTAGGCACAAATTTGGTGCCCTATCTGAAAAGCCTGCTCTGTTCTGATTGGTCTGCTGCTTCAGGCCCAAACTGGCAACACCCAAAGACGTCAAACAAGGATGTTGGCCAAAAACTCTGTCACGTGCCTGTACTTGGTGGGTGTGTCTAACCAGGTGTGTAAATTCATATGTTACATGTTGATGTCAACATGTTACTGAAGCAAATGACCAATGAAAACAGCTTTCAGGGTGGTTCAGAGCATGTGAGTTTGTCTTACTGTAAAAACTGGGCACTTTGATGATGTTCAACACAAACTCCTGTTACATTACATGACAAAAAATAACTAAAGGCATCACATCTCCCCTATAACTTTATTGTAGCATAACATGGTTGTCAACCAACATCACAGAAACATAAAGGATCAAAATGTGTGACATGTTCCTGCCTGTGCATCTTTAACTCTTAGAGAACTTGTTAGCTTGTTAGCCTGATAGGAGATAATTTATAAAACACAGTGCCAGATTTAACGTACAATATATAAGAGCAAATGTCATCATACAGCCACGTTCCCCTCATTTACAAATGCCTGTTATAAGTGTCTTTTAGTGTTTGCCTTGAAAGGCTTTACTTACATATCGGATGGTAATCAATAAATTTGATAGATAAGCCGACTCAACTGATCAGTCAGTACATTTAAATGGAGAGTTTTGATCTTGTCTATCTTGCTTTATGCTTGATGTGTCAGTGAGGTTGCACTTTTTCACCTGTTCTTGCCTACATCCCAGATGTTACAACTATGTGGACAAGACGTTTCAAAATGGAGGAGCTTCTAGAAGCTAAGGTTGAAAAACACACCTTCTGTGCACCAGACTCCTGGTGTGTGGCACTCTTATCTCTCTTATATTCACTGCTTGAAGTGGGCCAATACACACTGGTACACAGTACCGGGACCTCTGTGATTTTCATTTTCATTTCCTGGAGTACCGGAACCTCTTAAAAATTTTCTGCTCTACTGCAGAACAATGCAGAGGAAAAGAACAGCAAAGGTTGCAGCCAGACGAATTAAATCGGGGGACTGCGTATTGATATACCAGTTGCCCCTCCCCCCCCCTGACCTGACCAGCCAATGGTGACCAGCACAGGGAAGCACTGCTAATATTAATGTTGATCTTTAACTGTGGAGCTCTAAACTCAGAATTTATGTTTCCTTTGCTGATATAACTTGTTAATGAAACAGTATAAAGCATGGCTTAAATATGAAACAGCTCATTAAGATGCTGATCTTCATCGGCTTTTACCTGAGACAACATGATGAAATAGCTGCTGATTAATGTAAGAGAAGCTTTATGAATGTTATAATGGTGCTAACATAGCATGACGCTGTATAGTTAGCGTGATTTTTTTTTTTTAATGAATTCTCCCACTGTTTTACAAACATGTCCTCTTTAAACAGTCACAGCAGCAGCTTGATGCATATCTATGTCTCTATGCATATCTATGGCTCTATGCACGTCTATGTCTCTATGCATATCTATGGTTCTATGCATATCTATGGCTCTATGCATATCTACGTCTCTATGCATATCCATGGCTCTATGCATATCTATGGCTCTATGCATATCTATGTCTCTATGCATATCTATGGCTCTATGCATATCTATGCATATCTATGGCTCTATGCATATCTATGTCTGAGCATATCTACAGTATGTCTCTGCATATCAATGACTTTATGCATATCTCTGTCTATGCATATCTATATCTCTATGCATATCAATGACTTTATGCATATCTATAGCTCTATGTATGCGGCAGGCAGTAGCAGCGTTGTGTTTTCAGGTGTTTTTAGGTGAACTTCACCTCCGTACCTTACAGTCTGCTGCTTGGTGTGTTCACACTGCTTTGTGTGAAGAGCAGCATAATCAGTTTTGACTTGGCTCTCATGATACTTCTTATACCAAGGAATGACTTTTGAAGCCATGTCCACTTCACAGTTGAGGGAGACCTGGCCAAGAGCACCAGAGGAGAAACCAAACGTGTTTACTTCACCAATAATAAAAACACACCAGCCCCTTTCAGACAGTAATCTGTTGGATTTCTGATTCATCTATCTATTATGGATAGAGGCACAATTCTCGTGTCATATTTGGCAACTGCCAGGTAAGACTGGGTAACACAAAAAGATATGTATAGGTAGAGATAGTTTATTGGCTGTATTGTTGTACACAACGTTTATCTGTCTGCTTATCTCATTTTCAGCACAGTCTGAGAGCAGCTATCTGATTTCTATATCAGACCAATTTCTAGCCATTTAAAAGATGTGTTCAGTGAAAATCTGATGATCCAACATGAACTCTGTCATCTTGGTGCAGAATTAAAGCAGCACTTCCTGCTCTCACGTGATGGGTTCACATGGTGCTCACTGAACGTCGAACGTCAGAGCGCTGTATTCTAGTGTGAGCCTTTGGTGGAAATGTGCTTGTATTTATTCACATTCATGCCGTTACAGAAAGTTATTAGGTCCTACTGAGTCGCATTAGCAGCGCTGCTAAGGAAAAGTGCCTCCTGGTTCTCTTTAATCATGAGGGTGATGTGTTAAATTAGCAGTAAAGTAACAGAATGGGTTCATGTCTGAAAGGAGTGATGAACTTCAGTGTCAGCAGATAACATCTTCTCTGATCCTATTCATGTGGGAAAAAAATCCTGTTGTTTTTACAAAACAGATAATCATTAATGTTTTAAAGTCAAATAAAAGTCCAGCATGTGGGCCTGGGCCTGTTCCAGCATATTACCAGACCTCAGCACTTTGACTACTTCACCTTACAACCTCACACAGCTCAGCTATGAATAGCCTGCATGTTCCTTCATGGAACAAATTAAAGGACCATACCGACCATTTAGCATGTTTGAGCCAAATACATTCAATTTTCATACATGCTACATTACTGACAATCATTTCCCAAAGGATAAAATCATATTTCAGCTTTCCTNAATTTTCATACATGCTACATTACTGACAATCATTTCCCAAAGGATAAAATCATATTTCAGCTTTCCCGATATTTTGCAAAATCTTTTCATCTTTCAAAATCAAATATTCAAGCGATACACCCACCTTAAAAATCCATGTTCCTCCTACTAATAGTTACACAGCCTTATGAAGTCACAGTCCTTTAAATTTTTTCATAAATGCAGGTCTTCTTTTGGGACTATATTCCCTGGTGGAGACATACATTTTTTCTGTGTAGTTCTGCAGGACAGATGCCCCGCCTGCAAGTGAATCTGATTGGACAGTCTGCTCCTTGAAGCATGCCACAACATTGTATCTCTGACAGACGCAAAGTTGGAAGATAATGCTAAAACTGTTAAGTGTGTTGTTCCTGAATGTGAAAATTCTTTCATCCGTTACGATTTGAACAACTGCATTTTCATACTTTTCTACTAACTTCTAACAGCGCAGGTTACAGCTAACTGCAATCCAACATCCAGAGTATGGCATCAGTACACCAGTGGCTGCAATACAGTTGTTACTAGTTTGCAGCAATCATTTCACCGTTCAGACCACTCTGTGCTTTTTATTGCATTTAAATGCTAAAATTACATAACTTCTAAAAAATACACGAATACACAAATACATGAATACAAAAATACATGAATACACGTCTTGTTGGCGATGATGGATTACCTATCCCAAGAACGTTTCAAGTAACAAGTTGATTTTAATAGCAGAATGAACTGAAACCAATGGAGGTCTGGAAGGTAGGAAAAACATTTTTAATTCACCGTTCCAGTAGTATGCTTTGGGAAATGATTGTCAGTAACGTTATGTGTATTGAATATATTAGGCTCAAACATGCAGAATGGATTGTATGGCCCTTTAAAGACATACAGTCAAATTTAGCAGAATTTAAATGCATTTCTTTAATATTTGTGCCAAAATGGATCAAAATGCCTGTTCATGAATTAAGATCTGAGCCAAAACTAACTCCTAAAGCTGATTCTGCCTGTAAAATCTGGACTTATCAGCACAGAGTAGTTTAACTTTAATCACACTAAGAACAGAAGGTCTGTGACCTCCAATTCACTGGCATGTCAGTAACGACCGCTGAGGGAAATTACACAACTGCCGATTAGTTTCCACCCACAGAGGACACACGTCCTCTGTGGGTGGAAACTAACCAAACAGACCAGACTTTTCTTCATCTACATCACTTTGAAATAGGTCATTCCACTCTACATCCTGTAATAAAATGAACTGAGAAAAGATTAAGAAAAGTGACTCACCCCAAGAGATTAAAGCAGCGCTGAGCGGTGGCAGACCAGCCTGATGCCGCTTGGGAAGCACTTGCTGATGGAAACAAAAATCTCACCCTCTCACCAGAGGAATGCTGCTCCCCTTCCGCCCCATGTATGGACGCACTTCAGACTATATATAGCATTTACCCCCATTTTCTCACGCATTCTGTACTTTGGACATGAAGAGTCAAGAGTGAGCATCAACAAGTGTAAATGATTTTATTTATTTGGTGGTATGCTTTATCTATTAAATTAAATATAGGTTTGTAAAATACCCATTGAGCCTGGAAGAAACAATCCCATCATGTCAGTGTTAAAAAGGCTTTTTCCCAGTCTATCCATTATTCCCAGGACCATCTGTTATTGGGATTACCTCACCTCACCTTTAAGATATCTGGAAGGATCTTAAAGGTGGTTTTGTCCAGAGACAGTAGGAAGTATGGAGATAAGTTACTGGCAGTTGTTTCCAACACTAAAAACCTTGAGACCTTTTTAGGTTTCTTAAGATGGCTGGCCTCCTTTAGCTCAACACTTGCCAGCAGCAGTCAGACTATTTTTAACCATAAGGACGACACCCTGATACTGTATGAGAGCACCCTGCTGCTATTTTAACTCACACTATTCTGAAAAGTCTTACATGGCTGAAGACTCACTGACATGGCGGCTGAGCGGTGCTAACTGCTCTGTGTGTTTTCACTTCCCAGCAGGCAAATTAAGTTCCCGCACCGTCCCCATTCATTTATACACCTCTCTATGTTTATATAATCACACAAAATCTGTCTTTCTTTTCTGTTCTTAATGTAACCTGACTAACTTAAGTCTCCATAATGTTTATGTGTATACGCTGTTGTGAGTCAGCACTCCTCTATACTTCGCGGCACCCTATTGTCTTCCGGTTCTGCCTTCCCTCTCGCCTTTTGCCGTGTTTGCCTATGAGAGAGGTTGGTGCAAATTTTTCTCTGTTTGTCCACAAATATTTATCCATGATGATCATTATTTATAATCATCAAAGTGTGTAATCTTTTAAAATTTGGCACAATATTATACCGAGGAACCTATAACTGTAAGAATTTTCATGGATTGGTCTTAAATTTAGTTAGATTTAGACAGATTAAGTTAGCAGCCCTATTGTTGAACTTATATATCATGGTGGGTCACGCTGGTCGTGTCATTTCTGGCTTCTTTTATTTCTTTTTCTGCAGGAGCTGCTGGTTAATGTGGAAGATTTTGTTTGATTTCGTTTTACTTCATTTGTCACGGATATGATTAGGAAGAACCCAAAAGCAGACACAACAAAGACAAGCTTGGTTTAAATACTTTGTATTGAACAGATAAGCAAACTGAGAAGGAAGGTCAGAGCAGATACCACAGGAAATCACAATGGCTGAGCTAAGCAAAAAAACTAACCATAGGCAGGCCAGACTGAAAAACAAATAATTAATACAAAAAAACAAAAAAAAAAAAAAAAAAAATTACTTCCATAACTTTAGATACCAGGGCATAAAAGAAGTATAAACCTCCACAATACAAAAACAGAGTGATGAAGTAGGGAGTAGCATGAGGAGATGCCCAGCCAGAAATTAACATAAGTCAGCATCTGACGTCATACATATCTCAGACAAACATAAAGCGATACCCATAGTTGAATGACACGGATAACATCAAACAATAAAAAACAACCAACAAAAGGTGAAACATAACAGAGCAGCTCCCGTGACATCATGTCAGATAATAAATGTAAATCAGCTCCAAAGAAACCCTGCTGTCCGATCTTTTCTTCTTCACAACACAAAGCACAATGCAGAGTCAGAAACTATGGTTATCCTTGGTGCCGTTCAACTCATTACATCTTTGGTCGGAATGGCAATTTTGACATGGAAGTTTGAATGGTTTCAAAACACACTGACACGCCCTGTTTCAATATGGTGTTCTGACAGCTGTTTCAAAACTTCTCACATCACGTCACATGACCATTTAGGAGGCGTGGGCTAAATGCCATGACGCGCCACAATTTTCTTCAATGAATAAAGGGAAAGGATTTATGGAAAACTGGTATAGAACAATTGGCACAAATTAAAATGCAGCCATAATCATCATCTCCTCAGTATAATAAACAAAAAATGTTGACAGTTGCCATGACATAGACCTGCATGAGTACAATCAGCTCCCCAAGGTTTGTGCAATCATCCTTTATGCGGATGATGTTTTGCATAAATATACATAGAAATTTCTCAAGTCTCCTGTGCTATTTGGATGATTTGCTGGTGTTTGTGCCTTCAAAGGAAGAGGACTTGAGGCATTTAGAGCTGATCTTCTGTCACCTGAGATCCAACAACCTGAAGCTGGCACAGGATAAGTGCCGCTTTCTCCATAGTTCTGTGAGGTTTTTAGGCCACATTGCTGTTAGTGGTGTTTCATGTCCCTGAACACCAGGAAAAATGACCCTGTGGTTTCAAGAGCAACTTTTTATGTTGAGACGAAGCACAGGCCTTCGAGGTGTGAGCATTGTAGCTGAGAGCCAGCAAACTCTGAGGGTTCTCAAGCAGTGGGATAAACGTACCACCTTAAATGGGATCCTGTATAGGGTCACACCCACTGATAAAACAAAACAGGTTTAGGTAGGTGTTGTTGACAGGTAGAGCAATTTCCAATCATTTGCTCAATATCAGCTGACATGCCGGCCAATGTAGGAACTTGCGAGCCTTCTCTTTAGTGCGCTGCAGTCCTTGGTGGGCTACATGCAGTCTGTGTAGCATGTCTGACATTAGTTTTTTAGGGATGATGAATCTATCTCCTGTCATCAGGACTCCCCCATTCACTCTTATGGTGTCTTTAATCGGCCAATAGACTTTCAGCTCTGCATCCATCTGTTTTTTGTGCTTTGGCCATCCTCTCTGGTGCATGTCCAACAGCTTTTGGGAGGTCCTGTCCTCCTCAGTTGCCGTCTTGAGCTGCTTGTGCATCTCTTCTCCCAGAGCCTCAGTAGCTTCCATAGCGTACACTACCTTTTCATCCGTAGTCATGGACTCCTCATGTGTCTCTACAGCATCAAATGCCCTGGAGAATGCATCTGCTATCAGCATTTCCTTTCCGGGTGTATATCTGATGTGGAGATCATAACGTTGAAGTTGCAGCAGCATATGTTGTAGACTGGCAGGTGCTTGTCCTAGTGGCTTTGTGAATATCACCTCCAGCTGCTTCTGGCCTGACTGGACCACAACATGTGCACCAAACACATACTGATGAAACTTTCTTGCTGCGAACATGACTGCCAGCAGCTCTTTCTTGATCTGTGCATAATTGCGCTCTGCATTCGTTAGGGGTCTGGATGCATATGCCACCGGCTGTCCGTCCTGCAGCAGACATGCACCCAGCCCGTCCTTAGATGCATCAGCTTGTTGGACTATCTGCTGAGTAGGACTGAAGAATCTCAGCACTGGAGCCTCTGTTAGTGTTTTTTTTTCAGCTGGGAAGTGTTCCTAAATCGTCAGCTGGGAAGTTAGTGGGTTTTTTTCATCTTTTTTTTCAGGGCTGCTTCGTGTTCATCCACTGCACGTCTTTCCTCAGTAGCTGCCTCAAAGGTGCTGTTACTGCTGCTTCATTAGGTATGTACTGTGACAGGNCCTCAGTAGCTGCCTCAAAGGTGCTGTTACTGCTGCTTCATTAGGTATGTACTGTGACAGGTATTTGACCATTCCCAGCAGTCTTTGTAGGCCTTTTCTGTCTTCAGGTGCTGGCATGTGTATGATTGTGTTCACCTTGTCTCTATCAGGCTGTACTCCATCAGGGTGTACTGCACCTTGTCTGCGTTGAACTTTAACGTTCATCTCTTTGGCTCTCTGTATTACCCTGTACAGGATCTTAGCATGTTCTCTCTCATCAGCTGCAGCGATTATCATATCATCTGCTATCACATGTACGCCGTCGATGTCTCCAAATGCTTCACTGTTTTTCTGTTGGAAGACTTCGCTGGCTGATTTTATGCCAAACAGGAGGCACTTGAACCTGTAACACCCCCATGGTGTGTTGAAGGTGTGTAGCAGTGAAGATGCTCTGTCAAGTTTTATGTGCCAATACCCGTCCTTTTCATCGAGAATGGTAAAGATTTTCTTACCAGCCAGTTTACTTTGGACATCTGCGGGTGTTGGTATGGAGTAATGTTGTCGTTGTATGACTGTATTTAGTTCTGGAGGGTCAAGGCATAATCTGAGTTTGCCATTTTTCTTTTCAGTTATGACCAAACTGTTCACCCATGGGGTTGGTTCTGTCACCGATGACATCAGCCTCTTCAAACAGTGTCTCTTTCAGTTTGTTCATTATTGTAAAGGGAATTTTTCTGCAGCCATGAATTACAGGGGTCACCTCTGGGTCAATGTGGATGTGGTGCTCACCAGGAAACTCACCGAGACCTTGAAAGACCTCTGGATGCTGTTTCACCAGCTCCTCCTTGGTTGCTGGTGAGCTCACCTCGATTTCACCGACTCTTCTGACCAAGTTTAGCTCCTTGCATGCTGCTCCTCCAAGAATTGGTGATGCTGACTGTCTAATCACAAAAACTGGATCCTGATTGTAACATATTACATTAAAATTTATATCATATACATGCCATATACATACATTCAGTATACATTTAATATAATTTTAAACACTACATTTCTCCAATTGTCTAAACAGTCATATAATGCAATTGTTAATGATATTGACAAAAGCCTGAGTGGTATTATTTTAACACTGGCTACTTGTTACTGGATTTTGTAGAAACTTGTTGAAGGAGATGGGGCTGGGTGGAGTGGTGACTCCTGCTAGAGCAGCTAAGAAGTGTGAGAATTTAAAGAAAACTTATAAAGTTTCGATAAATAATGAAATAATTCTTGTCAGTGAGATCATAGATGTTGCTTTTTTCTTTTTATATGTGTGTGTGTGTGTGTGTGTGTGTGTGTGTGTGTGTGTGTGTTTTCTACATTAAAATAATACTGTACATTCCAGGAGCTCAGGAAGCCACCTATAGGGAGTGACATTGAATCAGGGGAGCCCACTGCTTGGAACGTGCAAATGGTTCTCCCTCATGGATGAGGCAATAGGTGGGAGGCCATCTATTCAGCCCCCATGCCTCATTGCCTCAGCCTGGGGTGAGAAACTTTGTGTTTCGTCAGTGCTGCCCCTGATTCAGTGCCATCGGGGAGGAGTGCAACACCAGAGATGTCAGAGGCAGAGGAGCCAGGGCCAGGGCCAGCAAAGTGGCAATGAAAAGATGCCATCCTTGAATTTTTGGAGAGGGCAGAGGAGAGGGCTAGGGAAGAGGAGGCCAGGGAGGAGAGAATGTTTAAGTTGCTTGAAAAAATTATTGAAAAATTGTAATTTTTTTCTTTAATAAACTGTTCAAAAAATATCTATATATAACTGATGCATTGGTAAAATGAATACTAAGTTGTAAGACAATTTAAAACATCAAGGTTTTAGTAAGTTTTAACGGGTTCTAACAATATCCTGAACTGAATGATTTATAATTAACAGTTAATGCAACTAATATTCATACAAATTGAACTATTTACAAATTGAGCTATTTACATAGATGATAATAATACAGTTGCATGAAAAAAAACTTAAGGACAAATAAGTTACATTTTAAAACTTTCAGTAATAGTCATGGTCCTGAAGAACTGGAGGAGTGGTGTTTGGTGCTGACAGAGCAGCAGCCATGCACCCATGCAGTTGCTCCCCACACTGCAAGTCTGGCTGATGCTGACCTCCATCGTCTGGCCCCAGTGCCTCTTCCACAGGCTCAACAGTGTCACCATTTTTCAGGCAAAAGTTATGCAAAATAGCACAACAAGCTGTGACCTTTACAGCAAAATCAGGATGCACTTCCAATGCCTTAAAAAATATGGCTCGCCACCTGGTCTTCATGATGCCAAAGGCCCTCTCTATCACTGACCGGGACTTTGCATGGTGTCTGTTGAACCGTGCTGCAACAGGACTTCTCACTGGCTCCCTGTGAGGTGTTATGAGGGTGATGGGTTGGGATATACAGGGATATCCACCATCCCCAGAATACAGTAGCCCTCAGGTGGGTACAGCTGATGGACGTATTGTGGATTGATGGACATTGCATATTTTTAAGCACTCTGGCATTGTGGACTGAAGCAGGGTAGCCAACAAATATGTCCAGAAAATTACATTTGTACATATACAGCCTGCATTTGAATTGAAAAAAAAAAAAAAAANGAAAAAAAAAAAAAAATAGAGTTTCCTGTTCAGGTAACATTGAGCATCTGAACTTGGGGGCTTGAATCTAATGTGACAGCCATCAGTGCTGCCCACAACTGTGGAAAATGCAGCAGATCCTGCCAGACGTTCAAATCCAGCACCAATACCAGGAAGCTCGTCTGGGAGTGGAAAGGTAATGACCCTGTTTTGCAACCCAATTATTTTGTCGGCAACCTTGTGGACAAAGTCATTGATAGTGGAATGGGGTATGTCAAATGCCTTGTTGTCTTTGCAACAACCGGTAGGATGTTGCACTTGCAAGCCAGAACAAAAACACAAGGACCTCCACATTATGACCCCAGCCATGGTCAAAGGGGGAACAGATCATGTGGATAAGGTGGTCAACTGTGGGTCTGGAGAGGCGAAAATCTGGCCGCAGGTCAGCATGTCCATCAAAATATGTTGCCAAGACAGGGACTTCACCATTAAGGACACAATATTTACGTGGATGTTCATGCTGGGAATCAAATAAAGAAAATAAAACTGATAATGTTGTGTCATCAAATGAAATGTTTAACTTAAATCTGTGTGACTACTGCAAGGGATGTTATTGTATGTTGGTTGAGTTTCAATGTCAATTTAAATTTTCCCAGTAGGGGGTGCCAAAGTTTTGTCTTTAAGGGTATCTGTGATATGTGTTTAATCTTTCACAGTGACAAGGTAGAAATGATCTGTAAACATTTAGCAAATGGCTAACTTTTATCTTTTGACTTACAATTTGGCAATGTCTTGCTAATATAGCAAGAGCAGCACATCTCTCTTGCCTTTGCCTGGTAATTATTCTGTTCCTTCTCCTGATCAACAATATTTGGATGATGGTAAAGAATATAACTGACAAATTCAAAGTGGGAGGCATGCTCATATCTGTAAAAGGTAGTTAGTTCTATGTGCTAGTTTTGATGGTGTATTTGATTTTATTGTTGGAAAAATTGTTTTAAATCAACAATGAAAGGTGCAAAATTTAAAACAGACATGCACAAATGCATCACAAACATAATCAGTACTCTATTTATGGCAGACTTGAAAAAATCTGTACAATTTTGCATTTAAATAACACATAAGGCTTAAAAATACATCTGCTGATGTGTCTGCTATATTTGTGCGACAGCAGTGACATAATTAACAGCCCTCAGAAAAGGAGTGAGTAGTGTCTGAAAACATTTTTTTTTTTTAATTTTGCCAAGTAGTGCACTATATAGTGCNGGAGTGAGTAGTGTCTGAAAACATTTTTTTTTTTTAATTTTGCCAAGTAGTGCACTATATAGTGCACTACATGAAACTCCCTGTATAGTGGATAGGGAGCAGGGAATAGTGAGTGATTTTGGACACAGCCCATGAGTTGGTGAACCAGGTCACATCTGTAACTGAACCACATACTTCTGGTTCATTCCAGTCCGTGATATAAATAAATGAGATTGAATCAATATATTTATATACTTTTTCTTTCACAACATCCCATCTTTGAGATTAATCAACACATTCTGACTCCAACCATAAAACTAATGTCTGTTTGGGTCAGGAATCGAGTTTGTGTGACACAAACACTGCTTAACTGGCATTTGATGTAGTGTAGGTGAGCATCTACCAGGGGATGCACTCATAGACAGGCTCACTGAGTGGAGACACAGACACAGAGGGCAGAGCGAGAACCTATGAACCAGTGAACTGAACCAATGAACCAATGAGCCATTTAACCTGTGAACCGATGAGCCATAAGAACTGTAAGAATCATGAGAGTCATGTGAGCTGAATGAACTGCATGAACCTATGAACCATATGAACTGAATGAGTCGAATGATCCGTGAGACTTGTGATAGATCATTGAACCGAAAGAACTGAGAGAAATCTCCGATTTGCCATTTTTGAGTGGGGTAAGAATGAAAGATGGAGCTTGCTGGAAGGGATTAAGGTCTGCTAGTTTCTCTTTATGATGACATTTCNGAATGAAAGATGGAGCTTGCTGGAAGGGATTAAGGTCTGCTAGTTTCTCTTTATGATGACATTTCTGCTCGGTTTGTCTCTTGGCATATTGAAAGTAAAAAGAAGTGGCTCCACAGTGCATTATAATGATTACACATCTGTGTTTGGAATTGTTACCAGCATATTCAAGTGGCAGTGTGTGAAATGTTTAGGCTACTAAACATGCTAATTGCTGAGCTAATAGCCTAGCCTGTTGTTGCTCTGTGTGTGTGTGGTGTGTGTGTGTGTGTATGTGTGTGTGTATGTGTGTGTGTCTCACCATGTCTACAAGGAATGCTGATTTACTGGAAAGCTAATTTATACACAGATCAGTGTTTGATCAGTGTTTTTGGACATTCTTTATAAATTAAAACACCACATGCAGACACACTGTTACACAAACACACTTAACAACAACACAAGAATAGAAATAATTAATTGCTTTACATAAATGTACAATAGCAAACTATATACATTTATTTACACATATTTTCACAATTAGACAGCAATTATTTGCGTCCTCTACAGGACCTAACTGTAACAGCAGGCGACAACAACTGACGGACAGAAATATGGAGGTGTGCAATCAGAATGAAAAAATTTTCCATCAGAATGAAAAAAAAGTGTTCATGTAACTGAAGCTAATGGGTCTGTCTGTGAGTGTGCCCCCTCACCTACACTACATCAAACACCACTTACAGTATATACTCGAGCATAAGCCGAGTTTTTAGAATCAAATTTCACAAAGCAAATCAGGGGTCAGTTTATACGCAAGTAATTCAGATCAGATCCCAGGGAATAGGGAGTGAAATTTCCAGGGGTGGAAATACTACCTATTACCACTACCCATGGAAAATAGTTTAAATCATACCTTAGAATGAGATATTTCCTGACTAAAAGTCTTATTCAGCAGATTTTGCGACAGCCAGTAAGCCTTGATCCGTCAGTTATGGTAATCAGCTGCTGAAATAAATATCATGTTTAGGTATGTGGATTATTTTCAGAAAATCAGAGGAATACTATGACAATACCCAGAAAAACAGGTAATCTGTTAAACNGGATTATTTTCAGAAAATCAGAGGAATACTATGACAATACCCAGAAAAACAGGTAATCTGTTAAACTAATAAATTAATGGAACAACATCAGGGAGTCAGCTGAGGGAATTCCAAAACTCAGTATGGAGGAATGTCCAGCACATAGACAGACCTGCATCGACTCAGATACAGGATAATTACTGAAAACACGTAATAGGTGAGATTCATAACAAAAAAAAACAAAACAAATAAACAAAAAACACCATAATTACACAGCTAAATATGCTAAATAAGCGCCGTGATAATTATAGCTTATTTGTAAAGCTTTCCTTACCTTCATCAATGCGATTCAGACGAGGAAGTGGAGTCTGGGTAATGTTAGCTAATGTCACTTACGGTAATCAGCTGTTTACTTGTACCAGTACGTGGATTATTTTCAGAAAATCACAGGAACACTATCATAATTCTCAGAAAAAAATACAGGTAATTTGCTAAACAAATAAATTGATGGAACAACATCATGGTTAGGCTTACATGCAGGTTTCTTTAAAAATCTAAATTTGCAGGTCAAAATCGGGGGGTCGGCTTATACACGAGATTGGCTTATAGTGGAGTATATGCAGTAAGCAGTGTTTGTGCCACACAAACTAGATTCCTGAGCCAAACAGACATTAGTTTTATGGTTGGAGTTAGAATGTGTTGATTAATCTCAAAGATGGGATGTTGTGAAAGAAAAAATCTATAAATATATTGAATCTCATTCATTTATATTATGGACTGGAATGAACCGGAAGTATGTGGTTCAGTTACAGTTGTGAACTGGTTGACCGACTCATGGACTAAAAATCGAATCTTTTTGATTCAATAATTCGTGATCCAGCCATCTCTAGTCTCTGTGCCTCAACGAGCGCAGAGACTAGACGAGCCTGGCTGCAGGCAGAGAGGAGGAAGTGCAGCCGCTTTGCGCTTTTGCCAGCATNAGACTAGACGAGCCTGGCTGCAGGCAGAGAGGAGGAAGTGCAGCCGCTTTGCGCTTTTGCCAGCATGTCATCCACTTGTGACTGAATTACATTTGCACTTGTGGAGATGTGCAATAAGCCCTTTTTTCTGATTGGAGCAGCTGAATTTGTGTTGATTTTGTGCTGGACTAAAGCCCTTCTGCCAAAGTCATTGGGGCCTTTGCTGAACACGTCAGTATAGGAAAGGAGCAAAGACTTCAGCTCACCATGCTGAGTGTGAGAGGTCACCATATTTCACATCAAAGGGCAAGGTGGTTTCTGTACCCAAAGGGGCAGAAACCTGACAGACGGAGTGTGTATCTACACTGACATCCTCAGATATACTGTAGGAGTGAACTGTTCAAGTTTCATTCCTGGCTGAAGAACTACAACATTAGTGGTTGGATTCATAACACATACAACAGTCAGTCCGATTTCAGCTCTTGTTAATGTGCAAGCTACAGCAATACCATCTAAGTCTGACTGGTAAGGCCAAGAAGGCCACTGTAGCCATCTGGTGTGCACAAGTTAAGAGCAGGAGGCATCAGTTTGGCTGTGCAATGCATTTCATATTGGGGAAGTATGGTGACACTTGTTGAAATAAATGCAGTGCAACCTCCAGGGGTCATTTCAGTGGTGCTGATTAGTGGCAGATCATAATCATGAAGGAGATATGGACCCCTCCCTCTCTACCCAGGCACAATTTTGTTGGAGAAAATCCCAGCCAGGCATTACTGCTTGTTCCACATTTCTGCACTTCATGAAACAAATTAAGTGTTGCTATTCTCAGAGAAATGTTCACAGTACCCAGCGTGTCCAGTCTTTAGTCAGTTACTGACTTGGACAAGATAAAGCTCTTTTTGAGAGGCCTTTTTCTCAGTGGGGGGGGGGNGGGGGGGGGGGGGGGGACATTTTCATAGTTTCACTAATAAATGAAATGTTTGAAGCTGTATTTAACATTATGTGCATGTCAGATCCTTCATCCATGCCACTAATGTAGACAGTAAGAGTCTATTTATGCTGGCTGTAGTTTGCATATTATGGTCACCATTATGCAGTGTATTTTTTTCACCACTAGATGGCAGTGTTTGATTGTGAATGACAAGCAGATTATGCGATTCTGCACTTGGGACTATCTGAGAAGTAACTGATGGGCGTCCCGTTGATCAGACTTTCCCTACTGGTATCGTCATGGCTCCCATACTCATTGTGGACCTGGCACTGTGGTCTGTGGCCGCTGTCGTGATGATCTCGGAAAGAAACACGTTTGCGGATGGGACTGGCATGGGACTCCTGTGGTAAGGCTGGATGTCATAATTTTCCCTGGTGATTCCTCATGGGCACACAGCATGTCATAAGAGTAGGCAGGGTTTGGTGAGAACTGGTGAGGGTCTGGTGGTAGTAGTCTCTGGATCCCTCCCCTCTGCTTGGACTTGGTGACAGCTATTCAATGCTCTGAAGCATCAATTCTTTTCCCAACACAATGAGGGAGATGTCTCATCGCTTCATGGGGCTTCATCTGCTCATCAGTACCATTCAGATGACTAGATAAAGAACACTAAATAAGATTAAAAAGTTATTTCCATTAACATTTTACTCCTGAAACACAATCTCATGTGTGGCCCAACTAAGTGTCTGTCGAAATTGTACTGTGATAATCAGCTGTGAGACAGCCATCTGAGCCAGGCTGAGCAGTTGATTGCATGTGAGAGGTAAAATAATAATGGAGATAACTTTTTAAGCTTATTTAGTATTCTTTATTTGGTCATCTGAATGGTAGCGATGAGCAGATGAAGCCCCATGAAGCCCCATGAAGCAATTAGACTTCTTCCATATGTGTGTTGGGAAAAGAGCTGAGCTTCAGACTCAGAGCATTGAATAGCTGTCACCAAATTAAGTTTTGGGATTTTTTCATGTGAGAAAGCAGCTGCTTATATTTTGAGTATATGGTGAACTGATTAAAATAATGCTGAATTAAAACTTTTTTCAGAGCTCCACCAGCTGCTCGCTATGCCAGGGGCAGACTGCAGTGAGCCAGGTAGGAAGGAAGGCCCACCCACAGCCAGGTGACAGCTTGGCCCACAAGAATATATTGAAGAATATAAAGAAGAATATATAAAACAATGTGAAAATAAATATAAAAATAGCCCTGCGATAGACTGGCAATCTATCCAGGGTGTACCCCGCCTCTCACCCTATGACTGCTGGGATAGGCTCCAACTCCCCCATGACCCTTAAGAGGACAAATGGGTACAGAAAATGGATGGATGGATGGAAATATAAAAATAAATAGAAAAATACATAAATAGAAAAATTTTAAAAAATTGAAGGAAATAAATACAGAAATTTAAATGGGAAAAATGAATATATATATATATATACAGTATATATACAGGCAGTCCCCAACTTACGAACGTCTGACTTACGAACAACCTGTACTTACGAACTGGCCGCCATAAAGCCTATTAAATAAAAAATTCAAGTTACATACAATGATTCATAATAATGAACAGCACACTACTTTACGACGCATGACAAAACATTGCACGTCATTAGCGGTGCAGCAGCCATCGCTATTTTAAGTCAGAACACACTGGCACACACACTCGCTGTAAACACTGTGTTGTGTGTTGTTCGGGTTTTGCCTTTTTTCTTTTTTAACCTTCATAACCATGCCTCCAAAGCGTAAATCCGGTTTCTGATGCATAGAAAGGTAAAACATATACACCGATCAGCCACAACATTAAAACCACTGACAGGTGAAGTGAATAACATGGATCACCTGGTTACCATGGCACCTGTCAATGGGTGGGATATATTAGGCAGCAAGTCAACAGTCAGTTCTTGAAGGTGATGTGTTGGAAACAGGAAAAATGTGCAGCGTAAGAATTTGAGCCACTTTGACAAGGGTCATCTTGTGATGGCTAGATGACCGGGTCAGAGTATCTCCAAAACAACAGGTCTTGTGGGGCTTTCCTAGTATGCAGGTCAGTACCTACAAAAAGTGGTCCAAGGAAGGACAACCGGTGAACCGGCGACAAGGTCATGGGTGCCAAAGGCTCATTGCTGGTCATGGGGAGTGAAGGCTAGCCCGTCTAGTCTGATCCCACAGAAGAGCTGCTGCAGCACAAACAGCAGAAAAAATGGCTGCTGCTATGATAGAAGGTGTCAGAACACACAGCATGGCGGCGTGCTGCATAGGGCTGCGTAGCCGCAGACCGCTCAGAGTGCCATGCTGACCCCTGTCCACCACCCAAAGCGCCTACAATGGACACAGGAGCATCAGAACTGGACTATGGAGCGATGGAAGAAGGTGTCCTGGTCTGATGAATCAGGTTTTCTCTGACATCATGTGGACAGCCAGGTGTGTGTGTGCGTGGTTTACCTGGGGAAGAGATGCACCAGGATGCACTATGGGAAGAAGGTGAGCCGGCAGAGGCAGGGTGATGATCTGATGATGTTCTGCTGGGAAACCTTGGGTCCTGATTCATGTGATGTTACTTTGACACACAGCACCTAAACATGGCTGCAGACCAAGTCCAGCCTTCATGCAGCAGTATTCCCTGATGTCATGGCCTCTTTCAGCAGGATAACACGTCCTGCTACTGCTAACATTGTTCAGGAACGGTTTGAGGAACATGACAAAGAGTTGAAGGTGTTGACTTGGCCTCCAAATTCCCCAGATCTCAATCCAATCCAGCATCTGTGGGATGTGCTGGAAATGCAAGTCTGATCCATGGAGGTCCCACCTCACAACTTCCAGGACTTAAAGTCCTGCTGCTAACGTCTTGGTACCAGATACCACAGGACACTTTCAGAGGTCTGAGGAGTCCATGTCTCCACATCAGAGCTGTTTTAGTGGCACGAGGGGACCTACATCATGTTCGGCAGCTGGTTTAATGTCGTGGCTGATCAGTGTACGCATCTTACATAACTGTTCCAACTTACGAACAAGTCTGACTTAAGAACAGCTGTGGGAATGGAACTCATTCATAACCTGGGGACTGCCTATATATCTTTTCAAAATATGGTGACAAATGTGGATTTGAAGTGTCGAAAAATTTTAAATTTTCATCCAAGCCCAAATGACACACATTTTCCAAAATAAAATGAAATATTTTCACTTTGTGTTGTTCTGCACATTTTTTTCTAAATTTATTTGAAATTGTCGAGTGTAAAAACTCATCAGCTTTCATGACATTTACACTTNTTTTTTTCTAAATTTATTTGAAATTGTCGAGTGTAAAAACTCATCAGCTTTCATGACATTTACACTTATTCTTATTTTTTTCTTTTCAATAATTTTCTCTCTCCAGGCTAAACATACGTACAAAGTCTATCAAGTATGTCAATACACACATAAAAAATAACTAGCTATGGATATAAATCATTTGTAAATTTTGGGTTGTTGCTGTTATGAATATTAAAAACTTATATTTTGACAAAACGTTGTAGAAAAGCACTTCAAAGGTCAAAGTTCAGAGGAAGAAGAGGCTGTTCAATGCTCAGATGGTGAGTTTCCCGCCACAATCTGTATATGTTATTAATTTAACTTTAAATTTCATTTTTGTCAAGCCTTAATTTAAATGTCATTGGTGTTACATCGTTTTTCATTCTTGAAAATGAATTTTCTCAGAAAAAAGGATTTAATGGTTTAATATGTTGGTTTTACTAAAGCTGCTATTGACGCATCTTCGAAAAATCATCTTTTCTGGGCATTTCTTTTTCTGTCATTGGTGTTACAGAGAAAAACCACGCATGGCAAATATCTTCATTTCATCTTTTAAAATCACATTAAATACACACACACACACAAACACACACACACACACACACACACACACAAAATGTGTGTGCTTGGACCGGGCTGCACTTTATGGTGTGCGCCACAGCCTGTCATCAGTGCACCGGAGCAATAACAGATTTTAACAGGTCAAAGGTCAGCACAGTTAATAGCATATTTCTCTAGATTTATAGAGCAAATATTATAACATCCACTTTTAATAAGCAATATTATAAATGGGAAAATCTATTTAAGAGTGATTCACACCTTTATCTTTATATCAATTCTCCTGCTGCACGGACTTTTTACCAGCACAGCTCAATTCTAGAACCGCTCATCCAAACAACTTCACACGTGATGCTGCATGCCCTTGGGTCCTGAGCGATAAAGCTGCTGAATTTCAGCTTCATAAAGTGCCAGGGTCTAGAGATGTTGGTGCTACAGACAGAGATTTCTGTCTTTATAGATACATGATGATCATTTTGTACTTCCTGTGGAGGCTGCACAGTGTGTGTGTGTGTGTGTGTGTGTGTGTGTGTGTGTGTGTGGGAGGCAGAATGTGTGGTTATGCATTGAACACAGTGAGTGGGAGTGAATCCATATGAACAGGCTCGAAACAGAAAAAGGAACTTTTCACACACAAGCTGCTGCTTGATTACATCAAAAACATACAGTACAGGCCTCATGTGTGTGTGTGTGTGTGTGTGTGCATGTGTGCATGTGTGCACCCTATTTCACATCTTTGACTATAAATCTGCTAAAAATAATCTTGAATCACATTTTGTCATAATAGGATTAAAGAAGAGTCAGTGGAAAGCAGAACGGAGACGCGTTAACACATAACACACGCACACACACACACACACACACACACACACACACACACACACACATAACACACATGCAGCTTTTTCTGTTTGTGGACGTGTTCTGCTCCCTGATAAACTCAACAGAAGCTTTGTGTCTCTTTTTGCAGTTTGCAGACCAGCCAAATACATTAACTCAATTTAGAGTTTAGGGATTAAGGAGCTGCCCCTCCCCTGCTTCGACACATACACACACACACACACACTCTCCATCATCACCCCACCCACCCACCTTTCCTGCTTCCCTCATCTTTCTTTTTGATGGGATCATCTGAGAGCTACTACATGCTCCTTTTTCCCTGCACCCCCCCCC
>VXCM01007134.1:0-23462 GCA_014773175.1 Lucifuga dentata
GGCAGATGATTCGCTGTGGTGACCCCTGAAGGGAAAGCCGAAAGGAAAAGAAGAAGAAGACTAAATCCGATGGAAAAGTATAATTTAATAAGGTCATTACTTCAGGAATAGTCAGAACGTGAGGAAGTTCTGACTCCCCTTATTACTTTTCAAGTTTTAAAACTGGCAAATTTGCAAGTTTAAAAACACGAAATAACGCCCCCTCGTTTTTTTTCCCCCGTCTTATATGGCCCAAATACGCCGTCGTATAAATCTTATTCATATTTAGTTTTTATTTTTTAAAGTGGGAAATTCAGTTTTTTCACTCAGATAAATCCTAAAATAGAAGAATAACATGGATAGCTGCTTATACAGAGTGTTGATTAGAGAAGTTTAATTAATTCAACATACTCATTAATTCATTCTACCTTTATTTACACCGCTTAACAATAGAACTTCAGTAATTATTTAATATAGCTGTGGGAAAATTTGCTCCTCTTCTTCTTCTTCTTTTTTTTTTTTTTTTTTTTNTTTTTTTTTTTTTTTTTTTGGACATGTCCAGTTATCACCTCACTTTGGATCTTTGAATCCCTTTTTTCTATCTTCTAAAAAGAAAACGTTGCTTATTTAGGTAGAAAAAACAATAAGGTGAGGCGTTTTATGTGGTTTACCATGTGATCATGACGTCTCAGGTTCTCGTGCCACCCAGGACATTTTTACGCCCACAGCTTTGTCTTTGTCTTTCCTGTCTCTGCATTTTTTATGAAAAGGGAAAACTGCCACACAAAAAAAAAAAACNTTTTTTTTTTTTTTTTTTTGCATAAGTTACTGGGATAGATCAGCCTGTTCTTATTGTGAAATATATATTTTTTTCAATTGTGTTAATGAAAAATAAAAATCCTATATTTCACGCGTGCTTTTATCTTAATTTACTCAGACTTTAAAGCTGCAGGTTTCTGAACATCGACCAGCAGCAGATTAGCAGCTTTGATGAAATTATAGGAAGTGTAGATATAAAAAATAAAAAAAAAAGGAAGTGTAGATATAAAAAATAAAAAAAAAGGAAGTGTAGATATATCAAAGCAGCGGCTGAATAATCAGCAGGTAATTGCTCCGCTCAGCGGGGGGTGGGGCTTGTTGTTCCAGCATTATCAGCCTGCCAGAGTGTCGGATCTGTCTCCGGCTCGTCTCCGCCTTATCTGCCCTCACACTTCACGGACAGGAAGTTCTTAGAGGGCCGCCTGACCCCTGCAGCCACTTTTAAAGGAAACCGCAAATGGCTGACTAGTTTAACCCCCCCCCCCCCCNCCCCCCCGCCAGCTGTGTGGCGTACGGCGTTTTCCCCGTTAAAACACTCAGAAACACACTCTTCTTATTCGGTAAATACAACACAACTGTATTTTACCCGTAGTTGAAATTTGGGACCAAACCTGAAACACACACACAAAAAACAAAAACAATTACAGGTAAGAACCAAAATCACCTGAGGCAGGTGAGCTCAGTTCATCACCTTTGTCATGCTGCGTTACCACAAAACATAGCTGCAAATCCGCTCATAAAACCGTTAAATCTGCCCGGCAATGAAAAGCGAAATAAAACAATGACCAGATAAATAAAAAGATAAAAGTTTCACTTCCTGTTGAGGATTCCAGCAGCAGCAGGTACGAGTGACCTTTTGTTCTTTTTTGCCGTTGTGCCAGATTTAGCGGATAAGAAGAGCATCTTTTCTCTCCACGCACCTGTTCCTCCTTAACGAAGCGGGAAAGCCTCGTGGACTCGAGCGGCGGGCTTTTGAAGNCTCCCATAAAGCCGCCGCCGCCGCTCTTCTGATTGACTGTCTGATGTCTGCAGGCGGTGAGAGAAAGACTCGCACTTTGTTCCAAAACGACGAATCAAACCTGAGCGTCTTCGGCTGGAAAGCTGCTGAGTCTTTATGTCTCTCCTCTGCTTTTGTCTCCGTTATCAAAGCCAATCAGGTTTTCTTTGAACGCTGCCATTTTTCATTTCTCCTCCAAAATTGAAGCATCTGCACGCACGCCGGGGGGGGGGGGGGGGGNGGGGGAATTTCTAAAGGCTCTTTCAGTGAACATGTTTCAACACGTTAAAGTGTCTGCTGTTTCTCTCGTGCAATCAGAAAGATCTCAGGTAGCAGCAGGAAAAGCGTCTTCGGTCTTTCGAGCGTCAGAGCGTGAAATATGCAAATTGTGGTTTCGGCCATTTAAATATAAAGTGCTGCAATCTGGAAGAGCGTCCTAATTGAAATCGGTTAAGGTAGATCCGCTGAAACACCCGTTAAGCCGATTAACGGCTCGTCAGAAAGAGTTTCCACTTTCCTGATTAACTGCTGCTGGAAAACTCTGCAGCGTTTCCAGGAGGAAGTTAAAGGTGCAGCAGGATGTCGGAGGAATTTCCGTTTCCTCGGTTTTCCCTCTCTGAGCCGTGAAAACGTGTGTGTGTGTGTGTGTTTCTGATGTGTGTTTGTGTGGCAGACGGTGCTGCTGACAGCGGGGAGCTGGACCTGAGCGGGATAGATGACCGCGAGATCGAGCTGGTATGTACCTGATACTTCCTGTTCCTGAAAAGTTCCTCAAAATTATTATACACAAAATTATCATTCATGAAATGATGGCGTTATATTTTACAGAGATGTATGATGTATTTAAAGCCAAATATTCTGTGGAAATTTAAAAGAAAACACTTAGAAAGAGATGAGTCGTTTCTGTTCAATATAAAAAATGCAGCTTCATTTCTCTCCCCTCTTTCTTTTTCCTCCTCTCCCCTTCTCTCATTCTCCCTCTGTCTCTCTCTCTTTCTCTCTCTCCCCTCTCCCTCTCTCTCTTTCTCTCTCTCCCCTCTCCCTCTCTTTCTCTCTCTCTCTCCCTTCCTCCCCCTCTCTTTCTCTCCCTCTCTCTCTCTCTCTCTCTCTCTCCCTCTCTCTCTCTCTCTCTCTCTCTCTCTCTCTCTCCCTCCCTCTCCCTCCCCATTCAATTTCAGTTCAATTCCAAGGCTTTATTGGCATGAAAGTTTCAAAAAAGAACAATTTTGTCAAAGCACAAAGTACAAATACATAAAATATTTGGACAATATAGTACACAAAGCAGTAATAACACAAAATAAGTAAAGTACAGTAGAAGTAATAACCCTCTCTCTCTCTCTCTTTGCAGTACATTCTGAACGACAGAGAAGTCAAAATAAAGACGGCTCTCTGGATGGCAGAAAACTCCGACTACTTGAAGGAGCAGAAAGGTTTTCTTTGTTTTTTCTGTTTAAAGCATCAATGCGACCCACAATTCACCGTGCAGCGTTTTCCTCCTGAACCTCTGCTTCCTGTTTCCTCCTCAGAAAAGGAAGCGAAGATAGCGAAGGAGAAGGAGCTCGGGATCTACAAAGAGAAGAAGGTAAAAAAAAAACACCGAGATAAGGGAGGTCAGAGGGCGTCGGAGACAGGAAGTGGATCGTAGCTGGTCAGTCAGTTGGACGGACAGGAAGTTGATGCAGCTTACAGAGATTCATGGATCTGATTTCAGATCAGAACGAGTCGTTCAGCCTGACTCAGAGTCGCAGCGACGCTCCAAACGAGGAAAGTTCTGTTCAGAAAAACATGGATGTCCGTGAACTTTGTAAACATAGTCTTACATAACGTAATTGTAGCGTTTAAGCGCACTAAAAAGCGTGG
Organism: Lucifuga dentata; assembly: GCA_014773175.1. Lineage (NCBI taxonomy): Eukaryota > Metazoa > Chordata > Actinopteri > Ophidiiformes > Bythitidae > Lucifuga > Lucifuga dentata. Next base: position 3,656 of record VXCM01007134.1, read on the forward strand.
AGTGATCTGAAACTGCATTCAAGTACTGTAGTGAAGAACTGAAACGAAGCATTTTCAGATCACTCCACGCTTTTTATTGAGCTTAAATGCTAAAATTACATAACTTCTAAAAAAACCTGAATACACGTCTTGTTGGTGATGATGGATTACCTATCCCAAAAACGTTTACAGTATTTTAATAGCAGAATGAACTGAAACCAATGGAGGTCTGGAAGGTAGGAAAAACATTTTTAATTCACCGTTCCAGTAGTATGCTTTGGGAAATGATTGTCAGTAACGTAACATGTATGAGAATTGAATATATTAGGCTCAAACATGCTAAATGGGTGGTATGGTCCTTTAAAAGGGACATATTATTTTTTTTAATTATTATTTTTATTTATGTTTATAATATGGTCAGAGTTTGTGTTAAATATCAAAATGCACTAAGAAAAACTCATTGGTCCTGAACTGTCCTGAAAGCTTTGTTTTGATTGGTCCTTGACTTCTGTAGCATGTTGACATCAACATCTAACACGTGAATTTGTCCGCCGACACACGAAGCCAGCGAGTCGATGTTTGACCAGGATCCGTCCGGCCAATCAGAATGGTCGGTTTTTCAGGAGACAGAACCAGAACACGCCCTGTTTTCACTCAGCGTGCACAGCAGTGGAGAGAGTGGAAGATCTGCGTTTTCTTTTCTTTTTCTCATTAAAGCATCGCAGAGGTTTTAAAGCAGACCCCAAAAAGTAAAACCAAAAAAATGGAAATCTGGATGATCTGCCAGTTTCCTCTCTCACTTCCTGTTTACTGGTTCACAGCTCAGACCAACATCTGCTGCTGGTTTGAACTGGGAGGATTAACTGGAGCGGAACAGGAAAAACTCACGAGACGCGCAGCGAGCCGGCCAGCCGCACGCCGCCGTCCTCCTCAGCAACGACCCAACCAGGAAACAGATAAATAAATAAAACGTCTAATGAGCAAAACAGGAAACCTGAACATCCTTTCTGTTGTTGAGAAATCGTTAGGAGCGACTCATCACTTCACTTCCTGGATCGATTAAGAGCCGTCAGGTTTCCATTTTCAGCAAAGTTTCAGTCGAGGTTAACTCAAGGTTAACGTGGAATAATAACCGAAATTAGGTGACAACCTGAAATCTGCGGAATCTGAAGATAACGCTAATTACTAGAAATGCCTCCATATTTAAATTGCCCTGCAAAGATGTTCTCTTGGTCATCAGGAATTACTGGAAAATCCTTCCCATCTGGGAGATAAACTGTCTAACAGGGAGATTAAAGCTGTTCCGGATGACCTTTGACCCTCATCTGCTGAGTGGGAGCAGTTAGAACGGCTGTGAGGTGTTTGACCTTAATCTGTTTCTCCCGCCAAACACGATGTTGTGCAAACACTTCGTCTCAGTCAGGTCCAGCTGCTAATTATAGATATGGTCGTTATTCCTAGTGTTGCCATAAACTCCATCTGCGTTACGTTTTTGTCTGTTTGGTTCTCAGTTTGTTTCCTTTTTCCATCTGAAATCCCTGCAGCAGAGAAAACGTCCGCAGAAGCGCGCCCCGATCCATGCCAGCACCGCCGACGAGGCCATCGAGAAGATGCTGGAGCAGAAGAAGATCTCCTCCAAGATCAACTACGACGTCCTGAAGGACCTCAACATCAAACCCGGCGCCAGCCCCGCCTGCCAGGCCGCCGCCAAACCTCACAAGGAGCACGCCGCCGCTGTCCTGAAGCCTGCCGGACGCCTCCGCCAGCCTGCTCGCGCCTCGCTCAGCCTGAGCATGCCGCTGAACAGCCTGGGAAAAAGGTTAGCGCACGGCGTGTTTCAAACGTTTGAGCGTTTAATGAAGATTCATCAGGCGTCAGGTGAGTCAAATTAAAGGGCAAATCCGCTGTAAAACAAGTCAAGTCAAGTTTATTTGTGGCTTAATGTCACATTTAACGACTCAAAGGGCTTTACAGACCCGACCCAGAAGACGAGGAAAAACTCCTGAAAAAACCTTAAAGTAAAAAGAAGAAAACCTCAGAGAGAATTCAAAGACTTCCTGTCTGCAAACTGCCAGAATAAAGCAAAATAAAGACATAAAAACAGGCAAAATCAGCAAATAAATATGAAACCATATAAATATAAAACCATGGAAGTATAAACTCATATAAATATAAAACTATGAAAATACTGTATATAATGTCACAACAGTCAAACAGCATTAACACGTGTGTTGCGTGTTTCTTTTTAACTCAGACATCAGATGATATCAGGTTGCTGTTTTTCCTGCTGCTACAACGAAGTTCTATTTTTCTATTAAATAAATCCATCAAACAGCAAATGTCAGGGTTTATCGGCACCTTAAAAGTCAGATAAAGTCTAATATGTCAACAACAATATGAGATGTGTTTTTTCACCCAAAAAATGAACAAATAACTTTTAAACGTCCTTTATTTTCTTTAGATAACTTAAAAAAAAATCAGTAGTTGATGAAAGTCTATGTTAGAGATTTCCCAAATGGAAATACTCGTGTAGTTCTAGTACTTCAAAAATACACCAAGGATACAGTACTCGAGTATTATGATACCTTATATTATTACATTGTGATATATTATTATACAGTAGTATTATATGTGAGATAATTGCTGGTATATTACATGTTATGTTGTTATACTATGATATGTTATTATGTTATTATGATATGATATATTATTATATTATGATATGTTATATTGTTATGATATTTATATTATTACATTATGTTATATTATTGATTATTATGCTGAATTTAGTGAACCAGCAGTTTAATCTCTTTGTTCGTATCCCACTTTCATCTTAAATTCTGCTGAATTCTGTTGGTCGGCATCATTAACATGATTATTATCTGCAGCAATACTCTATGATAAACAACATAAATATGTCACACCCACAAAATCCATATTTAATTATGTTTGTGTCGGCTCAGCGCCGCCGATCGTTAAATAATCCTCAATGCAAACAGCAGCTGCTCGCTGAATAGGGAGCGTCTCGCTGAGAGGGTCAGGGCAGGGTTTGGGTGGCAAGCGGCGGTGAATATTCAGGAACCGAGCGCTCGGGGGCTGACTGGGTGGCGAGTGTTAGGGAGGCCGGGGTTCAGATGGCGAAGGTTTGGGTTGCAAACGTTGAGGAGGCAAGCATTCGGCGAATGTTTGGAAGGGCAGGTTTTGGATGGTGAGAGTTCGTATGGTGAGTATAGCTGATATCAGCCGTCCCTCCTCCTCCTCCTTATTGAGGTCAAAGCCACGCGTGTTTCTGGCAACACGATGGCGGTTTCACGCCGTAAGGATGAGGCAGCAGGCCTCGCCTCGCTGAATAATCCTCAGACGCTCCTCTTACTGCCTCAGTTTGCATTTTCTGTCTGGGATTTCCTCTTTTTTTCCTGGAGATACACCTTCTGTGTCAGGATTTGTCTCCACTGTAACTTCCTGTGCGTGGTGACATGTTGGCGGCTGATCCTGCAGCCTTTCAGAGCGATTTAATGGGTTTTCTGCAGCGAGGAGAGAATTGGAGGGTTTTCGGTTTGCTTGGCGTTGAGGGAAATTGGTTTCCTGAGTCTGTTTTTAAAGCTCTTTGGGTGAATGTTGGTTTTAGTTGCCGTCTTAAAGCTTTACAGGAGCTCTATAGAAGCGGCTGTTCAATGATTAAAGGGATGTGACANCCCCCCCCATTCCGTGGTTGATTTCAGTCATACAGTTGCAGTTTGTTTCATAAACCCGACCTGAGCTTTGCTGTAATTCGCAGCATTTTGGACTCGGAGTCGCCGAGGAGTTTTGAGCGTTTGCTGAACACGACCTTTTTTTTTTTACCGAGAAATTAAAACGAAATTAAAACATCTCCAATCATGCGTACAGAGAAACTTTGAATTTTAAGATGCATCACCTGAATAATTGATGCAGTTTGATATTTAGGAAAACGGTTGTCAGTAATGTAAGATGTATGCAGGCTGTATTTGTTGGTCTAAAACATGCAAAATCACTGGAATGCTCCTTTAAAGTCTTGGTTGACCAAGCGGTATGGATCTTCAATATTTGAAAGACGAATGATAAATTCATCATTTTATAATGACTTTTGTTTTAAATTAATATGAATCTAAGCAGATCTTTATCAGTAACTTAAAGGACCATACCGGCGATTTTGCATGTTTGAGCCTAGTATATTCAATTTTCATACACGTTACGTTACTGACAGTCATTTCCCAAAGCATACTACTGGAACGGTGAATTAAAAATGTTTTTCCTACCTTCCAGACCTCCATTGGTTTCAGTTCATTCTGCTATTAAAATCAACTTGTTGATACTGTAAACGTTCTTGGGATAGGTAATCCATCATCACCAACAAGACGTGTATTCAGGTTTTTTTAGAAGTTATGTAATTTTAGTGTTTAAGCTCAATAAAAAGCGTGGAGTGAATGTATGCCTCCACCGGGGAATATAGTCCCAAAAGAAGACCTGCGTTTATGGAAAAATTTAAAGGACCGTGACTTCATAAGGCTGTGTAACTATTAGCAGGAGAAACATGGATTTTTAAGGTGGGTGTATCACTTGAATATTTGATTTTGAAAGATTAAGAGATTTAGCAAAATATCAGGAAAGCTGAAATACGGTTTTATCCTTTGGGAAATGATTGTCAGTAACGTAACATGTATGAAAACCTGAATATATTAGGCTCAAACATGCAAAATAGGTGGCATGGTCCTTTAAAAATCGTGAGAGAATCGTGACAAAATTGTCCCACGTTGTTTTTTCCTGTTAGTCGTTGTGCTATGATTAGCCGTATATGAGGCTCAAACATGTAAAATCGCCGGTATGGTCCTTTAATAGACGTTTTCCTTTCTGCACCATAAAAATCTGTCACGGTTCATAATTTGAACACAGTTTCTGTTAACGGCAGACGTCTGCAGGAAAAACATGGATGCTAAACGCCATACTGTTAGCAGATATAACAGAGCTGCTGGATCTGAGCCGCTCCAGTTGGCTAATGGCTCCATCCAGACTGGGAATTCTCCTCCTCGGAAAGCCGACGAGCTCCGTGAATGAAGCTCGTCTCCACGTCCATGTCTGGACTTTCGTATTTTTGAGTCTTTGCTCGTGTTTTTTTTTTTTTTTTTTTTTTTTTAAGAATGGTCGCAGTTTTCCTGAAGGTTTCCAACACGATTAAATATTTAAAATGCATTCGTGTTTTGTCAGTGAATCATTGATGGCGTTCCTTCCACACTTTCATTTTTCTTCCTTTTTTTCCTGAATGACCACTGCATCCGTTTATTCACAAAACGCTGAACTTTTGCAGCGTCGAACGCAAAACGACGGCGTTTTCATCTCCTGCAGTTTTTTTTTNTTTTTTTTTTTTTTTTTTTTTTAGAGTTTTCAAAGCTTCCCACCAGCAGCAACTCGCGGCCGAGCGAAGCGGCACGTTCTCTCACACTGTGACAGTTGTGGCATTCGAACGAAAAAAAAAATCCAAAGAATGAGAAAAGCATCCCAAACAGAATGGCTTCTTTCAGCGGACCGTTGCTCCGGCGCCTGAAAAGGTTGTTGTGCTGGTTATTGAAAAAGGGGAGCGGCGTGGTGTCAGGGAGACCTGTGAAAGTGCAGGAGAAGGCCTGCTGACAGTACCGCCATTGTGCCTTGTTTCGAGGCCTCACCGAGGGGCCACACTGAAGCATTGTGCCCACCCCCACCACCACCCCCACTCCAGGCCTCTGGCTGCTTCTTTAGGCTTTCTGCTCTCCTACATCCAGGATTTTGCTCAGAGTGAAGCTCGTTTCAGTCCAGGCTCGTCGTTTCTGTTTGCTGTTAACTTTGACCCCTTCTACCTTTAGCTCTTTTTTGGAATTTACGTCTAAAAAAGGCATGCACAAGTTTAATCTGTAATAACTCCACAACCATAAGGACAACATGCACAGTCTTGTGCTGTATGGATAGGTGACACTTTGGAGAATTTAGATAGAGTAAGATTTCCTGTCACTATCACCAGAACAGACTGAGAGCTGAGTAAATACAACAGAAAAATGAAAATTTTACTTCCGTTTTCTCAAAATTCTAAATTAGAGATGAATATCACTCCTATAACAATGATTTAGTAGCTGTTGGTGCTACTGGATTTGTTCTAAAACTTCTGAGCTGCAGCTCCACCAAGTTTGATGTCATAGAAGTGAAGCACAAACGTTTTTCATACATTTTAGTCGTAGTTGTACTAGACGGCCTAGAGGGCGCCAGTGAGCCAAACAGCGTTTTTACATCAGGTATAAGTAATGTGTCTGTGAAATACTGCTTTTCACCAACATTTAACTTTTACCTCCAAAATGAGTTTCTTATTGCACAACATAACATATAATAATCAACATATCAGGCTTATAGAAACTGACACTTGTAAAACTATTTTCTAACGCACAAAACGTCAAAACAAAACCCACAAAACTATTTACAAGTATTCATAAGAACAGCAAAATATTTCCTGAGAACACTAAAGTCAGGCTTCTGCCGTCTTCAAACGTCCGCTCCGACACTCGTTTCTGTCTCACAGCATTAACGTCATGCAGCTACATGCACTACAGGAAGAATGTGCGCCGCTAACTTCCGCATTACGCATGCCTCTAACTCAATGACTATTGGCTCCCCGGGTCATGTGACCACTCGCTTGGAACCTCACGTGTCCGTAAAACTCACGTAGGCAGCTATCTCGTTATTTGGTTGACCGATATGCCGGCCGTGAACGGTATTTCATGAAAACATCATTAAAATCCCGGTACCGGGACCGCTCGGGTACAAGGGGAGGACCACACGGCCATTTTGCATGTTTGAGCCTAATATGTTCAATTTTCATACATGTTACGTTACTGACAATCATTTCCCAAAGGATAAAACAGTATTTCAGCTTTATTAGCTTTATCACCTCGATGTTTGATTTTTAAAGATTTTGGGATTTGGCAAAGTAACAGGAAAACTAAAATACAGTTTTGTGTTTTGGGAAAGTGGTTGTCAGTAACATAACGTGTATGCAGGTTGTATTTATTGGGCGTAACAATATGTCGTCATGGAGACTGACCCTGATGACATCACAGGGTTACTTCATGATATTCCTGAAGGGGTTTTAAGAAAGTTCAGCCCTCCCAAAAGTTCCTCAATAAACTGAATTTATGCATGACATCATTCCAATCTTCTTTTAACAACCACCTAGCAAAACCTTGGTAACAGCGTAGCTAAGCAACCACCTAGCCAGCGTTTTAGCTTACTGAGCAAGAAAACACAAGTTTTTCTGTGGAAAATTTGGCCTTTTTTTCATCCTTTCCATGTTCTCTCCATTTCTAGTCCTAGTTTCTCTTTCTTTTGTGTCGTTTTTGTGTCTTTGCTCCTTCGTTTTCTTCACTTCTGTTTTCATCATCCTCAGTTTTTTTCTTTCCAGTTAGCATCTCTACTTCATCGCACATTTCAAACCCCTTTTTTTTTGTCCTCTGGCCTCCTTCTCTGTGTCCTCTGTCTGTCCTCCATCCTGTCTTCTGCTTCCTAGTCCTCCTCGTCTCCGTCCTGCAGCCTCAGGTTTGCTTTTGCTTTGAGTTGTGCAAATTGCTAACGAGTTCTTTGCCTTTTTTTTCGTTCTCTGGCGTTCCTCTGTTTGGTTTCTTGATTTCTGAAGCCATTTCGTTCTTATCTGGTTTTCAAAGGGGAAATTACTCATTGACAAACATCGGTTGATTTGGGAGATAAACGGGCTGAAACCGGTCCGACAGCCTGACGACACGAGTCTGAGCAACAAGCAGCAAAGATTCTCATTTATTGGTTTCCGACATCTTTTTTTTTTTTTAAAGGTCAGGGATGATTTTAGTAATGATTTGTAGATTCCTTAAAGCTTTGCTCCAGTCGTGTCTTTATTTTGTCATGCTTGACTGACGGGAGGATTTATTCCGTTCAGGCGGATGTCTTCTTCAGGGAGAAGAGCTTCTGTCTTCCTTCGATCGTGTCGGTCGCTAAAGTTGATCCCAGGATTTATTTGATGGAGAGATTTACTGCAGATAGATTTTTCTTTGACAGCTGATTGGCTGCAGAATAATAAAGGAAGAGGAGCGACTTCGGGTTCCAGAAAGAAAAGTTCTGCATAAACGACGTAAGATGATTGTAGATAAAGAATCCCCAACACTTGAATGAACTGAAACTCTCCTGGTTTAATAAAAAAAATAATAAAAAAAACGTAAAATTAAAAAAGTACAAGAATGTGAATGAGAAGTAGATAAAATAACAAAGCAGCAACAAATCAGAGACCGTCAACATTTTCACTGTTTAAATCAGCAAGTGCAGCGCCAGTCCAAAACATGCGTGTTCGGAATGGGCCGGACTTCATGGTGAGCGCCGCTTTTCCCTTCATACAAAGCTAAAACTTCATAAACTCTTCCATCCTTCAGTCTTCAACGCCTAACTACTGATCTGTAGCTGTAGATAATATCACATTAGCATAGTTGTGTTTGGTGGCTAACAACAGTAGCAGCATGCTATGGTAGGTTAGCAACGCTAGCTATCATGGTTTGCTAAAAATAGCATTATCTCCTGGTAGCATTGTTAGTTACTGTTAGCTCCAGTACAACAGGAAGCTGAAACATAACTACTTTTACCTCAAAACAGCGTCAACTTCTCAAACATCCTCTGCACGTCCTCGTTAGCTAGCTGCTACTAGCTGCTACTAGCTGTGTTTCTGTACAGGTCGGGTTCAGACCGTAGCACTGGACCGGAGCGTATCCTGTCTCACAGACTACTTTTTACCAGCACAGCTCAATTTGAGAACCACTCATCCATACAACTTCATACGTGACGCTGCGCGTCTTTGGGTCCTGATCAGTAAACCTGCTGAATTTCAGCTTCATACATGACGGGTTCTACAGACGTTGGTGCCACAGACGGAGATTTATATTTTTATAGAAATCTAATTCTGATTAGTTTACGATCTGTGCTTCAGTCTTTTATTCTTTAACTTCCTGCTGCTTCCTGTGGGAGGTTACGGTCGTGTTCACGTGATAAGCAATGAGCGGCGTGCTGAGCTCGCCATCCATCGTTCTGCTTTTACGTGAGTTCAACCAAACGCTGCCAGGAAGCGCTCGCCGCTGACGACACGTTAACCGTTTTTAACGTGGACGTCGTAACAAAGAAGCTCTGGCTCTGCGATTTATTAAAAGAAGAAAAGTGAAAAAACGGCAAAATCACTAAAGTCGTGTTGTACAACTCAGGAAATCACTCTACACGGGTTATGAGCTCTCTTCCGTTGTTGCGTCGCTTCTGCTCATGTGACACGCAGCTGTTCTCTGATTGGTTGCGCGTCGGAAAGGTCAGCGGTGGAAAGGTCAAAGTTGAGTTTGGATGAACTTTCAGCGTAGCGTCATAAACGGAGAACGTGAGCGGCGCTCATCGTTTATCACGTGAAACCGGCTTTAGACGGTCGAACCCACAACCTTCCGACTCGTCGTAGAAACTCGTCGTAGGAACGTCGTAGAAACGAACGTTCACATACAAACTCTACATGTATGTTTCATCATCCAGCCGTGTTTTCTCTGTTACCAACAGAACCGTGACCGTCGGTGTTAGACCTCTCTCTCTCTCTCTCTCTTTCTCTCTCCTCTCTCTCTCTCTCTCTCTTTCTCTCTTTCTCTCTCTCTCTTCTATCTCTTTATCTCTCCTCTCCTCTCTCTCTCTGTCTCTTTCTGTCTCTCTTCTCTCTTTCTCTCTCCTCTCTTTCTCTCTCCTCTCTCCTCTCTCTCTCTCTCTCTCTGTCTCCTCTCTCCTCCCTGTCTTTTCTCTCTCCTCTCTCTCTCTCTCTTCTCTCCTCTCTCTCTCTCTCCTCTCCCCCCCTCTCTCTTTCTCTCTCTTTGTCTCTCTCTCTCTCTCTCTCTCTCTCTCTCTCTCTCTCCCCGTATTCGGCTAACTCAGCCCTCCGGGGACGAGCGAGCGCTGTACTTCACGTACCGCTGGACGCTTTTAGGTTCACACGTCTCCCTCCCATCTTCCCCTCGTTTCTTTTCCTCCTCCCCTCCTCCACCTCTTCCAGCCAGCTGCCAAACAGACTCTCCCTGTTCCCTCCATCCCTCCATCCCTCCATCCCCGCTGGAGGATNGCCAGCTGCCAAACAGACTCTCCCTGTTCCCTCCATCCCTCCATCCCTCCATCCCCGCTGGAGGATGGAAAAGCTCTCTTCCAGAAATAGCCCGGATAATTGCCCTCCAGTGTTTTTTTTCTCGTCTCTTTTGTTCTTTGCTCCTCTTTACTTTTCATCTGTTCTTCCCCCCCTTTTTCTTTTTAAGGAACTCGTCTGTTTTTAGAGGTTTTTTTGGGAGAAAGAAAGAATAGAGAGAGAATTCCTGACTGCATTTTTTTTCCTGAGAAGGAGGGAAGTTGAGGGAGCGGTTTTGGTCCGTGTCGGTTTTCCAGAAATGTAAATCAGACCCACAGAGCGATCTGCCGCTGGAAAGAAAACAGCAAACTCAGCAGTTTTCTGGCCAGACATCGCTGCTGCCACGGCCTCTGAAGGAGGGAAGAGTAAAGGAAGGACGCACTTCCTGTTCTGGCTTCAACCTGTCAGAACAGGAGCAGGTGTCACAGAGACAGGAAGTCACCTGTGCTTTCAAACAAGGCAGAAAAACGGGAAAAAAAAAAAAGTTTGTGTTCCTCTGAACGGCTATGCTTGTCTGGATACGTTAAATATCCACCTGCAGCGAGGAGGAGGAGGAGGAGGAGGAGGAGGAGGGGGAGGGGTCAGATTGTGGCGTTTGTGTCATATTTTCCTGCCCGGCACGATCGAAGAGGATGTTTTTCCTCTTTATATGACCAGCTGTGTTAGGGGAGGAGGATCGTTTGTCTGTGGTTTGCAGCCCCTCCCTNACACGCGCATGTGGATTTGCTGCGGCTCATGTCGCTGCTCGCAGATTAAAAACCTGATTCTGCTTTTCAGGAACTTTCCGCGGCTCTTTGTGTTATTTTGTTATTTCCTGTGAACATATGAACGCAAAAAAAAAGAAAAGAAAAAAAAAAGCCTGATGGATTTTTTAAGAGCGGGGACGTTGTTGTTTATATATTTATTTGTATGAATAATTTGTTTCTATAGTTAGTTCACCTTAAAGGACCATACCGGTCGTTTGGCATTTTTGGGCCCAATATGTACAAATTCTCATACAGCGCCGCCTGGTTAAGGCAGGTTAATTAAAAGCTCGCCGACTCTCTTATCAGCGAGAGTGGAGCACTTACAGTAAGTCTGCAGGGAGCGCCAGGTGGGCAGGAAGGGGGCGGGACTTCTCTGGGAATGATGCTAATTCCAGCCAGTGGGATGACGGGAAGACTGCTTAGGAATTCCTGCCGCCGTTACGAACGCCGGCGATGACCTGACGGGCTGTGGAGGAAAAGACGTCAGGTCTGTCCGTCTGACGTGTTGCGACACTTTGATGTCATTCCAGAAACGATGCTGGCAGCCGCTTCCCAAAACTTAAAACCGTATTTTACATTTCCTGTTATTTTGCAAAATCTCCTGATCTTTCAAAATCAGATGTTCAGCTGCTTCACCAACCTCAACGTTCAGCGTTTCGCCTGCTAACATTTACGCTCGTTCATGAAGGCACGGCCATTTTTAATTTCGATGTAAAAACTGTCTCCTTCCTGGGACTATATTTCCCGGCGGAGACATACGTCAGCTTCCACGCAGCTCCACGTTTAATCGGTTAAATCAAGTTACTTCCACAAAAAAACGAAAAGACGTCGTGTTCGCTGTGATGATTATTTATAAAAACGTGTTTAAAGTCTCTACCAGTTGTTTTTTATGTCGTAATGGAATGAACTGAAACCAGTGACAGTCTGGAAGGTAGGAAAAACAATCTAAAATTTACAGCTAAAATAGTATGTTTTGGAAAATGTGTATGTGGATTGTACACAGTATATTGGGCTGAAATACGCGTGATCGGCGGAATGGTCCTTTAATAGATCTGAGAGACGGGAGCGTCTCTTTGCTTTCATCGGAGAAACCTTTGTTCCGCCGCTCGCCCTCACAGGAAGGCCGGATCTGAAAACGGGGCCATTTGGAAAACATTCCGGTTGATTTCGGCGGCGGCGTTAAAAACAGCAGCAGAGACATTTACACTGAAGGAGGCGATGTTATGTGGTCGTTTCGCGGCTTAGCGGCCAAATCCCAGGAGTCTCCGAAAGGTCGGAACGTGTGGATTTAAGAAGTTTCCTCTTTTATCCCTTTTTATTCTGACTGGAAAACCTGATAATGTTTTACTTTCCTTTTTTTTTGTTGTCGTCGTATTGACACCGTCCCCCAGTGAACGCCGCCGTCTAAACGGCCGCCGTCTAAACGGCCGCCGTCAATCCATCCTTTCAGCTCAGAGTCAGTCAGGCTGTAAGCTGATTAGCTATGAGCCGCTAAACGGGGGGGGGATGGAGGGAGAGAGAGAGACAGGGAGAGAGAGAGGAGAAAGAGACAGGAGAGAGGGGAAGGGGGAGAGAAAGAGAGAGGGAAGAAATGAGGGAGAGGAGAGGGGGAAGGACGGAGAGGGAGAGACAAAGAGAGGGGTTGAAAGAGAGAGAGAGGGAGAGACGGAGGAAGCGAGGGAGAGAAACAGGAGAGAGGGAGGGGGAGAGAAGGAAGAGAGGGGGAAGGAGGAGAGAGGGAGAGGAAATGAGAGAGAAAGATGAAGAGATGTAAAGTAACATTTGCACATTTACTTTTTTCTTTTATCTTTTATTCTCCTCCTTTCTTTATACTTTCCTTCTTGTTTTTTTCCCTCTACATTGCTTCTTTCCTGATTTTCTTCTCCTTCCTGGGGGGCTCAGCTCAGCTCGGCTCGGCTCGNCTACATTGCTTCTTTCCTGATTTTCTTCTCCTTCCTGGGGGGCTCAGCTCAGCTCGGCTCGGCTCGGGTCGGTGCCCCCCTCCTTGATGAGAGCGCCACATATGCCTGCATTGTTTCCCGCCGGCGGTGATTTACACGGGGACAGGGCGTCGCTCGCTGAGGCCCGGCCGGGTGTCAGGAGCCGCTCCCCGCTGCTGTAAATGGTCGCCATGGAGACAGAAGGCTGCCAAAAAGTCTGTCGCCGCAGGCCGTCGGCAATGCTGCTGTCAACTGCTTGACCTCTGACCTCCAGCAGCGATTCCAAGACACTCCTACTGAGCGCAGATTAATCGCTGCTGTCACGTAGAAACCTCGTATCTCAGAAACATAAACTTTCTCTGCAGCTCGTTAGGAAGATTCTAGAAGTTTTATTTTATTTTACAGTACTAATAGTAGTACTAATAGTAGTACAGCTAATCATTTCTGTTCAAAAGCGGTTTCCTGTTTGATGCTCGTTGTAGGTTTATGAAATGGCGTTAGATGTTCTCAAATCTCTTTACTTCAGTAAACGTAGCAGTAACAGAGAAATACTGCAATACTGCATTCAACATTTAAGTAAAAGTAAACAAGAATTAGCAGGTAAATGTACTCAAGTATCCAAAGTAAAAAAATACTCACTGTGAAGAAGAGTAGTTCTTTAGTGTATCTTCAGCTTAGAGGATTTTCATGATTTCAGCTCGACGAAGAAGAAAAGTAAAAATGGAAAATTAGGAAAGTAAGAAAGAAGGAAAAAGGGATGAACAGGAAGTAAAGATAGAATAAAAGAGGAAAAGGAGGCAAAGAAAGGATGACATCAGTGATACTTTGAGTTTGTGAAGTAAAAAGTATGAGATACTACAAGTACCCACAATGGAAATACTCATGTAAACTACCTTAAAACTGTATTTAAAGGATCATACCACCCATTTTACATGTTTGAGCCTAATATATTCAGTTTTCATACATGTTACGTTACTGACAATCATTTCCCAAAGGATAAAACCGTATTTCAGCTTTCCTGATATTTTGCTAAATCTCTTAATCTTTCAAAATCAAATATTCAAGTGATACACCCACCTTAAAAATCCATGTTTCTCCTGCTAATAGTTACACAGCCTTATGAAGTCACGGTCCTTTAAATTTTTCCATAAACGCAGGTCTTCTTTTGGGACTATATTCCCCGGTGGAGGCATACATTCACTCCACGCTTTTTATTGAGCTTAAACACTAAAATTACATAACTTCTAAAAAAACCTGAATACACGTCTTGTTGGTGATGATGGATTACCTATCCCAAGAACGTTTACAGTATCAACAAGTTGATTTTAATAGCAGAATGAACTGAAACCAATGGAGGTCTGGAAGGTAGGAAAAACATTTTTAATTCACCGTTCCAGTAGTATGCTTTGGGAAATGATTGTCAGTAACGTTACATGTATAAAAACTGAATATATTAGGCTCAAACATGCAAAATGGGTGGTATGGTCCTTTAAGTACTTAGTTACTTTGATTCTCGGCGTTTGAAGACTCGTATAAAGTTTCAGTATCGATTCACGAGTTAATTCAGGCTTTATTGTCTCATAAAGGAAACTTGTTTTAGTCTTTAAACGTTCAATAAAAACCACAAAGTAAAACCAATAAAAACAGGATGAGACGTGTAGCAGCCTCCGCAGCGTTTAACCGCAAAACAAATCAGACGGCGTTAACACGGATAACAAACACACATAAAACCACGGCGTGACCTGACCCACGCAGATAAAAGCAGGACGAGACTCCAGCACAGAAAGAAGATGACCATCTGCCTTTCTGAGAATCATTAACACGCCCACGGCGCCAACAAAAGAGCTTTAAAGGGCATTCTGCAGGATTAAACAGAAGAAACAACAAAGACAAGAGGTACACGTTAGACCCAACACGTATGAGCTGCAGGAACGCGGACGAAAGACGACAGGAAGTAACGAAAACTGAAAACCCATCAGCCAATCAGAGGAGAGATTTACTGTAGTAAAAAGTACTTCATTACTTTCCACGTCTGCTGATATTGTAGTTATATTTGTGTAGCTGATGCGGCTCAATGACTGCGTGTGAGGTCAAAAGTCAATTTTGCGGCACCAGCTGCACCGTCAGACGTGCGGGTCACACGTCGCGTCACGGTGAGAGGAAAGTGAACATTTGTAATTTAAGGATCAAAAAAATCTCCTGTAAAATCCTGTAATTTAAGTATTGAAAAGTCTCATTTTTCTGTGTTTTATTGTGGAAAATTGAGCCCGACGTCGCCACAGGGTCTGGCTTTGTGGTGTGTGTGTGTGTGTGTGTGTGTGCGCGAGTGAAAGAGAGAGAGATCATACTCTTTAAACTCTTTAATCTCAGGTTTTATGACTCTGATCTGTGTGTGTGTGTGTGTGTGTGTGTGTGTGTGTGTGTTAATGTTGTGTAATGCTCCTAGTTTGTGTGACTGGTGGTGTATAACACTAATTCTCTGGTCTGCCTGATGTCACACTCCCTACCTGTTCTCTCTTGTCACGCACGCACGCACGCACACACAACACTCATCAATGCTGTGCACTTTCAGACTGTGACAAATTTTGATAAAACACACCTTTCCACATTTGTCTATCAGACATGCAGCAAGATAGCGAGTCTCCCTGGTCACACACACCTCTCAGAAGCACGTGTGTGTGTACGTGTGTGCGTGTTTAGTTAAGCTCCACCCATCTCCATAATGGCTAATCTGCGTTCACCAGTCGCGTCCCTAAAATATCAGAGCGGTGCATCAGCGTGTAACTCAGCAGGAAATGACCCAGAAACATCACGCCGCTCATCAAACACACCGCCTGATGTGGCCACGTGTGTGTGTGTGTGTGTGTGTGTGTGTGTGTGTGGTGAAAAAACTCACAAGGATAAAGTGATGGAAATCCCTTCAAACGAGGGCAGATTCTTCGTCAGCAGAGTTACTAAGTGGCTGTTTTAAGGCCTGAAGTTGATATTAAGAGTCTGGAGCCATAAAAAGTCTGAAATTATTAAAACATCGCAGCTTAAGTGTGAAAAAAATCTTCTGACGGAGCATCCATCAGCTTTTCCAGCTCCGTGCTGCTGGCGTTACGGCGAATATGAATAATAAGAATAATATAATGCAAGTCAATGGAAAGGCCTCACAGGTATAGTAGCAAGGTGTGCTGAATACAAGTGTGGAGGGGTGNGTGTGTGTGTGTGTGTGTGTGTGTGTGTGTGTGTGTGTGTGTGTGTAAGTAAGAGAAGTAACACAATCAGTTCTTTTGGCTGAATATGCGTCTTTTCCTGCCAAGCTGCACACCGTCCCACAATGCACTGCTGCCCTGAATAGACAGACTCAGAGAGATATAACGTGTGTGTGTGTGTGTGTGTGTGTGTGTGTGTGTGTATGAACAGAAATAGATTGGAAACAGGTAGAAATAATCTTCCTGCTCTGTCAGATACTTATCGCGTTAGACGTTGGTTACCACCTATAAAACTGTTTTTGTTTTTTTTTTTACCTTTAAAGCGACACATTCTGCATTTATTTTTACTTTATTGTTTATTTTATACGTTTATTGTTTGATATATCAGGAGTTTGTGTTGCTAAAAGTGACGTCTATAGAAATGTGTCCTTAAGACAAACTCATTGGTCCTGAACTGCCATGAAAGCTTCTTTTTGATTGGTCCTTTACTTATGTAACACGTGAGTTTACCTGCCTGCACACCTGTTAGCCACGCCCACCAAGCACTAGTGAACCAGCTTCACCAGCATGTACTTTCACAGTCTGTGGGTGTTGCTAGCTCAGGTGTCCAGAGACAGCTGGCCAATCAGAACAGAGAAGGCTTCTCACTTTTCAGACCTTAAAGAGACAGCACCTAAAACAGCCTGTTTTCACTCAGCATGCACAGCGGTGCTGCAGTAAAGCAGACTAGAATGGTCTGTGTGTATTTTTGCGTATTAAAATATTGTAAATGTGTCAAAATAGATCCCAAATCAAACTAAGAACATTTTATCTGGAACACTAAGGCATCACCTTTAATTATTTTCCTGACACAAAAGCTCCAAATTTGTCCCTTTTTTATGCCTTCTTTAGTGAACTCAGCTTCTGATTGGTTGAAATAATCTTTTGGGACTCAATAATAACAGCCCAAAAAAAAAAAGCAGCTCGTTAAGATGGATTTTTTTTTTTTTTGTTTTTGTATGTGTATTTTGTGTGTACTTGCGTGTACAGGAAAATATGAGTGGGCTCTGTTGCGTGTGTGGGTTTTTGTGATTATGCCTGATTTAATCGGGTGGGGGTGGGGGTTAGCGTGCCTCGGAGGATCCAGACTCCAGCTGGAAAATTGAGTTGGAAGCTCCGATTATTATCATCATTTATTTAGATCAGAGCTCATCGCAGAACTAATTTCAGCCCCAGTTTGCATATTATCCTTTCCATCTCACGATGCTATTGATCCGATTATTGTTTATCTGATGAAATTATTCCCATTCATTGGCTCTACTTTCTACATATTTTTCTTTTTGGAATATTTGCACTGTGCTGAAACAAAGAAGATGCTGATTTTTAAAAAAAAATGCAATTACCAGTTTGTCTGAGGGAGATTAAAAAAAAGCGACACTCATTAAAACTTCTCACCTCAGTGACAGCAGAACGTCAGCACGAACGCGGCGTACCAGCTAAAACATCAAATTAAATTAATTAAATTAAAATTAATGCAGGAAATGAAATCATGAGGAAAGTCAATGTGATAATCTGTGTGTGTGTGTGTGTGTGTGAGAAAGAGGGAGAGAGAGAGAGAGAGAGACNATCTGTGTGTGTGTGTGTGTGTGTGAGAAAGAGGGAGAGAGAGAGAGAGAGAGACTGTACTGTACCTGCGGCGAATGCGGAGCTCAGATTGTAAAATAAATGACTGATAGGGAAATTAAAAAATATCATGATATCTTATTGTAATAATTACAGTTTCTCAGTTTGTTTTGTGTCTCTAATCATCTGATTGGCTCTCCTCATCATGTGACTTTCTTGGTATTCACCAGGTGTTTCTGCTTCAGGTGGAGAAGCTAATTTGTTGTGTTTCCACCTTTAGCTGAGAGCCAGTTAGCTTGTCCATGTTATGAAAATGAATCATCACGCCTCGGTATCATCAATATTGTTATATAACAAGCACAAAATACTAGCAAAACATGAAATACGAGCAAAACACCAAATGCTCTCAAAACACGAAATACCAGCAAAACGCAAAATACCAGCAAAACACCAAATGCTAATAAAACACGAAATACTAGCAAAACACCAAATGCTAGCAAAACACGAAATACCAGCAAAACACCAAATGCTAATAAAACACGAAATACTAGCAAAACACCAAATGCTAGCAAAACACGAAATACCAGCAAAACACCAAATGCTAGCAAAATAGAAAATGCTAGCAAACATGAAATTCTAGAAAAATACAAATTTAAACTAACAATTCTCAAAGTTCCAGATCATAAATATTCGGAAAGCTTAAATATCAAAATCAAGTTTAGTCGCTGGTCTCTTTTTTTTTTTTTTTTTTNTTTTTTTTTTTTTTTTTCATTTTCTATTTTTAACTTGAGCATAAAAATAAAACAGGAAAAACAAGTCGTTATTTGTGTTGGATCTGTAAATGAATGACGATACAACGAACCGCTTTTTCGTTTTCTGATTTCGGATTCTTAAATGAACATGAACAGAAGGAATGATACACGGATTGCACACGGATCCTTTGTTCCTTCCCTCTCTGCCTCTCTTCCTCCCTCCTCTTCCTCCTCCTCTTCCTCCTCTTCCTCCCCCCAGGTCTCTGGGGACACTCGAGTTAGCACATGTTCGGGCCCTGAGTCGCTCTCTTGGCGGGGAGCGATTCGTCAGCCTGGCTGGGATTTTCTAATGAGCTTTGANCCCCCCCCCCACCGCTGCCGCCTGGTTAAAGCAGATTAATTAAAAGCTCGCTGACTCTCTTATCAGTGAGTGGAGCACTTACAGGGAGCGCCGGGTGGGCAGGAAGGGGGCGGGGCTTCTCAGGAATGATGCTAATTCCAGCCAGTGGGATGACGGGACGATTCCTTGGGAATTCCTGCGGTCTGACAAGCTGTGGAGGAAAAGATGCAGACGGATTTTCCGTCTGCGTCTTTTCCTCCACAGCTTGTCAGGTCTGTCCATCTGACGTGTTGCGATACTTTGATGTCATTCCGGAAAATTCGCGTTGTAAAAATTCGGAACGTTAAGCGTTTGTTCTGTCGTGTGTTTCAGGCTGCAGCCGTTCATCAGCGGGCGGCCCGGCAAGAAGCTCGCCGTGGAGCAGGTGAGTCTGCATCTTCATCATCACGGTCTTCATCATCACTGCAAACACTTCCTATGCCTCACACACACTTCCTGTTTGAGTTTAGTCGCCATTTGTCAGAATCGACCTAAAAAAACTAAATAACAGATCCGTGGCTTAAACGTGCAGAAATCACCGGTATGGTCCTTTAAATACCACAAAATGCTCAGTGTCCCTGCGGCTGCTCGTTAAAGAAGCTGTAACCGTTAACGGACAGACTGTCTGTCTCTCCCGGTTGGACGTTAAAGCTGGTTGCTGATTGGTCGGATCTCCTGCAGAGTGAACGAGGGGAAATGATTCACCTCTGAGGCCGTGCGAGAGGTGAATCTCTCTCTTTCTCTCTCTCTCTCTCTCTCTCTCTCTCTGTCTGTCTGTCTCTCTCTGTCTCTCTCTCTCTCTGTCTGTCTCTCTCTCTCTGTCTGTCTGTCTGTCTGTCTATCTGTCTCTCTGTCTCTCTCTCTCTGTCTCTGTCTCTCTCTCTCTGTCTGTCTGTCTGTCTCTCTCTCTCTCTCTGTCTGTCTCTCTCTGTCTGTCTGTCTCTCTCTCTCTCTGTCTGTCTGTCTATCTGTCTCTCTGTCTGTCTCTCTCTCTGTCTGTCTCTCTCTCTCTCTCTCTCTCTCTCT
>VXCM01007135.1:0-23124 GCA_014773175.1 Lucifuga dentata
CTAAGTGTGTTTCACTGTCAGAGAGTTAAAATATAAAGTTTATCAGCATTATGAACTTTAACTAACGGGACATTTTATTAAACATGTCAGAGGATTTTGTTGCTGCCTGTTGTTTTGTTGTTTTATGGTTCTTTATCATTCAGAGCTGCATGAACACACATCCAGTCGTTTTAATCAGATGATCAATCAGACTAAATCAGACATCAATAATCAGTCATTTTACACCTGAGATGTTGCTGTTATTTTTCTGTTCACATGTTTGCTGAAGCTCAAGATGAGGTCATATTAAGATGCGTGTCGGCGTATCAGAGCAGCTGTAGCAGATCTGACCAATCAGAAACAGGCTTCCACTACTTCTCCTCTGAACAGTGTCCTCCGTCCTCACTCCTCCAGAAATAAGATGGACCTGATCGGTTTCTGGGTCACATGAGGAGCGATCAAATAAGAACTTGGAATGCACTCTGTGAATGTAAATGATCAGATAACAGGCGAATAAAGTATTTTTTCTTACATGACATTGAAATAAAAAAGTCAAAATATATCACCAAGTTAACTATCTGCAGTGTATAATAACTGTTTGCCATTAGTGTTAAGTGTGAATAAATTCAGAATATTACTTCTCTGCACAAATGTTTAAATACTGTGATTAATATTATTGTAAAACAACACAACCAAACAGTCCTGTAGTCTAACTTTACTTCAGTTAGCATTTGTTACTAGGTTAATTTAATCTGACAGTATTTATTGGTGTTCAGCCATGATTTTTACTTTACATTTGGCCGGAACGGTTTGAGGCCGGAAGATGGAATTTTTCAGCTGGGAAATTCTGACTTCCGAGGTGACTGGAACGCAGCATTAGGATATAAGTTTATATCATCATGATACCTGTAAAGTTTCTGGATACTTAATTGAGAAACTGTTTGCAGATAACAAGCAACACATAAATGTCTGTTCCTGGTGTTCTTGTTCTACGTCATCACGCTGATGTAAACATTTTGTAAATGAAAAGCTGGTGTAAAGAAGGCTAATATGAGCAGATATGCCTCTGTAGGAAAATCTCTCAATGTCCAGTGGTATATACACACGTTAAGTGTGTGTTAACCCAAACCCATTATGTGCTCTATTGTGCTATACAGAGCTGGGGAACGTAGAAATGACTCCTTAAAGGCTCATCCTGTGAGCCTTTAAGTTCTGTTCATTCTTGACATTTGTAGATGTGGGATGTGTTATGTTCATGCTCTCATAATGTCAAATAAAGTAGAAAGTTAAGTGTAATCTTGAAACAGATTTGAAAATGGATGTGACACATACGGGGTAGATCTGTGTGCCCGTGTGCATTATCAGCATTTACAGATGAAAGCTCATTCAGCAGTTCTACCTCATCTTACCCCTGAGAGTAACACACTCGTTTACTCTCGTCCTCCTCTCAGAATGCTGAGGCAGCGCTGGATGTGCGACTTCCCCTCCCGATTCTCCTGCTGGTTCGAACTAAGAAGCGGTACTTCATCCCACCAGCGGTGGGGCTGAAAGGTCGCAGGGAGGAAAACCCAGAGGCAAAAGCCAGAGCAGCAGGCATCGTCTTCCGACAGGAGTACTTTGAGAGGCCCATCAACATCGCCAGCACCGGTAGCACTGTTGTTCTTTACGCTCACACGCTAAAATGAATTATTGATTCAGACTGAAATGGTTGAAATAAGCCTGCCAGAGCTCAGGTAACCTTGATAACCCTGAGCCCAGGTAACCCTGCCAAGGCTGCTTTACATGTCTTCTATAATTGATGCAATCTGAATCTGTATCAAAGCAGACGTATTGATAGACAATCCTGCTGATTGGATGTTGGCTCCTGGATTCCTGTCTGGGAATATTAGGGCTGCAGGTTCACTCTTAGTTGCTGTTTGAACTTCAAAGTTTTGTTTGCAATTCATTAAAGATTTAACACTTAATATCAAGCAGGCCACACCTCACAGAATTTGACAATCACAAGAAAACATGAAATATTTTTTAAAAATGTATTTTTCTTATGAGATATATAAGCCTGGATGAAAATATTAGAGGAGTGATGACTTGAACCTGCAGTAAAAAGGGGAATATCTGTTTAGATGGAAATGGCATGCACTGTTACACTTATGTATGAAAGAATCGAGGAAAATTTTGTGAGCCCAAATATGTGTTTATTTCTTGGCCATTGGTTTAACTGATGCCTGTTAAGGAGCTTTGAGATACAAACGGAACCAAAACATAACATCCATGAGAGAGAGACAATTATTGAATCAGTTTGGATGAAAACTGAGTCAGGTCAACTGGATTCAAGTTTTTAATCCTGAAGCGTTTCACCATCCATCCAAATGGTTTCATCAGTCAGATCATTCGTATGATAAGTGGCGAGCGTTGTGCTGAGCTGGCGTTCCATTATTGTGTATTGGAAGCTGAGCGGTGATTCTCAACCTTGAGTGGCATGCATCATATTCTCTCCTCTGCTGCTGCTCACAAATTTCACCCACATTAAACTCTGAGCTCTCTGTCAGTGACCTTTCCAATATGCAGTGAGATTACACTTGCCGACGCAACAACGGAGAAGCTTGTAACCTGTGCAGGACAATTTCCCAAGACAATAATGTTTCATGCACCCAAAATCAACGCTTCTTGGCTCGGTTTCTTTTCCAGAGCAGAACAAGAGCGAGTACCTTCTTCTACCTCTAATTTTTCACATCAAAATGTGGCTGTGTCTTCCCCAAGTACTGCTTGATCAAGTCAGCACTCTGCTTTATGCGCCTACCATCAGGAATATAGGCAGCGAGGGTGAGCGACACAGACCGCTCTCTACGGTGCAAATACCGCTTAGCATGTGAAAACACCCTTAGTGAGTGAGTGAGGACGTCAGCTTTTATTTTGCAATATTTCCCAGGTTGTTCAGTGGAGACTGATTAATCATGGCCACTCTCTTTCTCAGCTGGAATCTTCGATCCCTACATCCCCCCGGAGGGCGATGCCCGTCTGTCCACTCTGTCTAAGGAGGGACTCAAACAACGCGGCGAGCAGATACGACAGAGCGCTGCCTCCCAGTTGGCGTAAGATACTTATTTAATGACTACATTCACCAGAAAGGCTTGAGTTAAAGGAGCATACTGTCCATTTTGCATGTTTGAGCCTGATATATTCAATTTTCATACATGTTACGTTACTGACAATCATTTCCCAAAGGATAAAACCGTATTTCAACTTTCCTGATAGTTTGCAAAACCTCTTAATCTTTCAAAATCAAATATTCAAGTGATACACCCACCTTAAAAATCCATGTTTCTCCTGCTAATAGTTACACAGCCTTATGAAGTCACGGTCCTTTAAATTTTTCCATAAACGCAGGTCTTCTTTTGGGACTATATTCCCCGGTGGAGGCATACATTCACTCCACGCTTTTTATTGAGCTTAAACACTAAAATTACATAACTTCTAAAAAAACCTGAATACACGTCTTGTTGGTGATGATGGATTACCTATCCCAAGAACGTTTACAGTATCAACAAGTTGATTTTAATAGCAGAATGAACTGAAACCAATGGAGGTCTGGAAGGTAGGAAAAACATTTTTAATTCACCGTTCCAGTAATATGCTTTGGGAAATGATTAAGCAATATCGCACAACAGGGAGAGTTGTTGTACTGTAATATCAGCACAAGTGTGATTATCTTCAGCACTCGGCCTGCAGCCTTGTGCCTACGAGTGAATCACAGCCGTACTGATATGCAGCACAACAGCATGACCTCAAGTGTGATATTGCTTTTATACAAGCGCCATTTATTAGTTAAAAGTACTAAGACAACAGATTATTATTACATGTTACCGTAGGTCAGCTGCTACTTTGTATGATCATTTCCATTTATTGTGCATCAGTGAAATAAGAGTCTGCTGACAGCAGCTTTGGTGGCATGTGTGATAGAGCCCTGCACGGCTCAGGACCCGAGGCAATTTACAAATTGGGCCAAGCTTTGATGGAATTTCACAACACTGGCTCGGCCCGGGCCNCCCGAGGCAATTTACAAATTGGGCCAAGCTTTGATGGAATTTCACAACACTGGCTCGGCCCGGGCCAGGCTCAGGGTCCCCCCCTCCATTCACATCATAACATGCCTCCTGATGTTGCCTCACAAGTTGGTGTTCAGAAACTGCAGCTGACAGCCGCTACTTTTACTTTGAAAAAAGGCGAACTTCTGGTTCTGATGAGAAAAAAAAAAAAAAANAAAAAAAAAAAAAAGACTGCAGGCCTCGGGTCGGGCTGGAGCTGAGAATTTCATTAAGTGGCCTCGGGTCGGGTTCGGACTGCAGGGCTCCAATGTGTGATTCCGATGAGTTAACTAACAGTTTGATCAGAGAGAACGTTGCTTCATCATTTCCTGCTCTCCATGGTCTCAGTTAATGTAAGCTAATTAACAGTTATTAAAATGCCAGTAAAGCGGAGAGATATGTATAGTTAAAAGTCCCAGTGCTGTTATGCTCTATATCAGCACTCCTGGAATGCTTCTTGTCCAATCAAAATGCTTGGTCGGAACTAACTGTTGTATAATTTTGCTATAATTGCTCAAACATGCAAAATGAGTGGTATGGTCCTTTAATTCCTTCTCAGCTATTTCTTTGAATTTGGTCCATCATACTTAAAGAACATAAACTTTATAGTAAATGTGCAAAAAGCTGAATATTTTGTAATGTGGTCTTTGCAGGATTCGTAAGATCAAAGAGCAGGACTCTCAGTTCTCAACAAAGGATTTTGCAGAGCGAGCTCAGGAAATCTTCATTGAGGCTCACAGCGCCCTGACACAGTAAGAAACACACCAACTCACACTTCCCGTCTCTCTGCCAGCAGGAGGAGGAGGAGGACTACAGTAAAAGAAGTGAGATTTTGACTCAGTGGTGCTGCACTTAGACCTGCTGCAAAATGAAAAGCTACCAAAATAAAGTTACAGATCCGAGGCATTCTGAAGAAATGAAGACTGAAAGTTCCTGAGATTTAGGGAAAGTAGGCGATGCTTTTCTGAAGAGCTGAGTGATAATGAGGTTCAGTGTTACGATCAGCTGATAGTCACATTAAACTGTGTGATATTTACACTAGTGTTTCACAATTTTGGAATCTCCCAGAAGCCTTGTTCGCCAAGGTGGCATTAAATTGTTGACTCTGGACTGTCTGAAACCAACAAATAAACACAAAATATTAAAATGGGGAAAAGAACACAGACAGTGGATGGTGGAAGATTTGCCTTTTTTATTTGTCAATTTCAGGGTTTTCTTTGAAACTCTGTTGTTAAGGCCAGCATCCCGGAGTATCTTTTCCCTATTGCAGATAATGTTGGTATTTGCTGTGTTCTGTATAAGGAAGCAGCAAAGTTGAGAACCCGTGGGCGTATTTAACTCAAAATACTTCTCAGACTGGTTTAAAGTGGACATTTTATCCATATTTCCATGTTCTTATTTAATTTAGGCTCTATTTTGAAACTTTTGTAATGCGTTCATGTCCAAAAACACATTTGATCCCATTCTGCTTTCCATTGCCTTGTGCACAACAGAAGAAGTGGGAGTGAGGTGATTTGCAGAAAGCAGAGCTGATACAGCACATAATTAAAAATAAATTTCAATTAAATGTCACCTCAAATAACGTTTCATCTAATAAATGTGTCTGCTGAAGTTACAGAGAGGAAGATTAAAGTTTTCTCTTGTTTTCCAGGTTTAATAAGGAGAAGTTGCACTCACTGGTGACGGAGAGATGTTATCCCGTGAGTGTTCCTCTTCTTGTCATTCAGTTACTTATCACTTATTTTTTTTTCATTTCAATCCTTTATTTATTTCTCGAGAATCATTGAATCCTCAAATAAAACAATCACAGACTGTTGACAGATGTTCTGCTGTAATTGACCAACAGTTGTGAGAGTTTTGAGTNTAAAACAATCACAGACTGTTGACAGATGTTCTGCTGTAATTGACCAACAGTTGTGAGAGTTTTGAGTTTGAGAGAGCATTGCAGTTTATTCCATGAGACCGGAGCGGCGTAACTAAAAGCAGCTTTACCCGAATCGGTATGAATGCGAGAGGCCTGGAGCGTGAACGTGTAGGATAAGGACCAGAAGACCAAAGTAACAGTGAAGATATATAAGACGGTAAACTCTCAATAATGGCTTTATTTATAAATAGGTACCACGTCTTTGTGCGAGAGAGGGCCAACCAGCCTTTTGATATAAAATGCAGTGATGAATACCAAACCTATCTCCTGTGACAAATCTAATAGCAGAATGATAAACTGAGTCCAGAGATCTGAGAGTGGCAGCAGAAGCATGTCTATAAATTATATCTCCATAATCTAGTAGTNTGAGTCCAGAGATCTGAGAGTGGCAGCAGAAGCATGTCTATAAATTATATCTCCATAATCTAGTAGTGACAGAAATGCAGCCTCGATAATCCTTTTCCTACTCAGCATCGGAAGGGTAGTTCTGTTTCTGTAAAGGAAGCCAAATACAGGAACCACTCACAGTGGAGATGTATATAGAAAATATCATGAACTTGGTCTTAATTACATTCAGGACTATCTTAAGCTTAATTGATGGATGACCATCAATAACTCTGAGACCTTTAACCAGGTCTCAGAAAGAACCAGGATATCAGGATTAGTGTGTGATATCATAATTCTGAGATGGTCTAGTTTATCTTGCTGACACAGGCTCCTAACATTAAGGTGAATTAAACCCAGGCCTTTACGATTTTTAAGAATGAGAGGAGTGTTTAAGGTACTGTAAGTTCCGAAATAGGTGGTGTAGAAGCAGAAGGGGAGGTTTGAAGTGGGTTCGTAGCAGACTGAACATTTACAGTAATGAGGTTCCTGGGACATGAACCAGCATGTTTTACTATATAAGTCACGGGGCTCATCACTCACTCATTTTTAGCTTAACCTTACCTGGGTGGGTCTTCATTTACCTGGGCTCAAGTAAAGCCTATGTATGGGAAACACTGCATTAGTCTTTGTTCTATTTGGTGAAGCATTTTAATAAGTAAATCAGGTGAACAACCTTTATTCAGATTGATCATTGGACTATTATTAGTAGGACTGCAAATAGCGGTTGTTTTTATTATCAATTAATCTATCAGTTATTTCTTTTTAACGATAATTGATTAGTCCTGAAAATGTCAGAACTTGTGACAAATGTCCATCATAGTGGTTCACAGCCTAAAAACAGCTGAAAATGGTGATGATGTCACAGGTTGTGGGCAGAACTTATGTTTTATGTGAGCGGTCCACAGACTGCCCATACCCTGTGATGGCTGGTTTATGCTGCCATCAACTTCAACTCAGAATTTCTGGCCTCCAACTGTGAAAAGTCATAGAAAACTTGGAATTTCTGCTCAGAAAGTTGGGCATGGTTCCTCAACCCCGAGTTCAGTATTGACATTTCCTGTATTTCAATATGGCTGCTTGCACCGCAACCAGTAATTTCTGTGTTTATAAATGAGCACAGAAGCATTTTCTCTAAGTAACTCAGCATGCAGGTTAAACATGGTGCTGCAGGAGCAGCTTTGGAAAAAGTAAATAGCTCATAAATGTTAAAATGTACATTTGTTTGATCCCACAGAGCAAAGAAAACTAAAGCTTGTATGAAGCATCCATGTTGTCTCCCACTTTGTTTTTAGCTCAAACATATGGTGGTCATAAATAATGTCATCCCAGGTTATGGCTTCCAGTTCTGAGCCACTTTGAACGCAGCATTAGCCCCTCATCACCGAATAACCACTGACTGAATGGATCCTGTGACAGGCAAAGCTGGGGAATCACAGCAGTGATTTGAAAAAGCTGCTGGACAATCTATTTGGCATTTTTAACGTGCTAATTGATTAGTGATTAATCAAACATTTGTTGTGATTATTTTTCTGTCGATTGACTGATGAAGACATGAATCGTTTCAATATTAGTTATCAGGAAATTACGCTGCTATCATGGGTATGAATCCTCCTCTGCCAGTAAAAGAGTATTAATAGTATGAGCATTAATTAGAGTATTAATAGTATTAATAGTAGTATGAATTAGCTTAACTACCAGGTTCTACGGTGTCTGCATAGCGCCCCCTATGGTCCAGTCAGTGCTGTCTGCATCTGTAGGACTTTATCTTACAGTGGTTCTTGAGGACCAGGATTGAGAACCACGTCTCTTATCTCCTGGACTGGTGCTTCCTTTAATCAAAGAGGAAAATGATTTCAAAGGATTGTGTTTTTTTTTTTTTTTTTTTTGTAATTTTAATTAATCCCATAATTCCTGTGTCCCATGTCCAGGAGATGACAAGGGGGAACCGCTATAAGACCATCTGCTGGAGGTTCATTGAGTCCCTGGAGCCGCCCAGGGTCGTCCATGCTCGCTGCCCCGACATGGTCACCAAAGGCAATCTGTACGGCCAGGTGACGGTCCGCATGCACTCCAGACAGGTACAGTTATTATGATGATATGCGTTACCACCTTGGCAAAAGTCCAAATTTTGTTGTGAAATACTTATGATTTTTTTTGTCAGGTGCCATTATTGTAGCTACTGTTTGAATACTAGCAATAGCAGGTTGCTAGTATTTGCTTTTAGGGGCAGTGATGTCATTCTAGCCTCAGGACTTCAACAGGAACATTTTAGGGTAAAGGTTCAATTTAGGATCAGAGTAATTAATAACCAAATCTGATGGTACGGCAGACTCTGGCCATCTACGACCGCTTTGGGAGACTGATGCTGGGGAGCGAGGAACAGCCAAAGGACGTCTTGGAGTACCTGGTCATAGAACGACACCTCGCCAACCCCTACGGCCGATGGAGGTTGCATGGGAAAATAGTGCCATCCTGGGCACCTGCCAAGGACCCAGTTATTAAGGTGAGCTGAAACTCTGAATGTGCTGTAAAACATTAATCTTCAGGTAAGAAAACTGCAGAGGTCCAAGGCACTCTGTCAGAAGAAAATTTAAAAAGCCGTTATTAAAGCTGCAGTCGGCAAGTTTGAAAAGTGGGCGGAGTCAGACCTAACGGCTCCCTCCCCCCTCCCTGCCTGTGGCTGCGTTCCAAGTTCTTATTTCGTTTCCACGTCTCCCTCACTTGCGTCTTTTCCTCGCGTCTTAGCCCCGCCCACTGAAGACGCGAGGAAAAGAAGCGAGGACAGAGGAGCTTAGGAACGACGATTTAAGAGGCATCTGAAGCGGCGTGACTTGTCACACAGCTGATCAGCTTGGAGCTGCTGTGTTTTAGTTTCTACAAGATGATAAACTAATGAAAGATTCTGATTATTACTGTAACAATTAACATGGACAGTTTGACAAACGTCCAGAATAATCTGACAATATAATCTGGCAATATAAAAGTGTTTATTGTTTTTATGATTCTTTATCATTCAGAGCTGCATTAAACACACATCCAGTCGTTTTAATCAAATGATCAATCAGACTAAGTCAAACATTAATAATCAGAATCATTTTACATTTGAGATCTTGCCGTTATTTTTCTGTTCACGTTTGATGAAATTATGCGGTCATATTAAGATGCGTGTCGCTATTGGATCAGCTGTAGATCTGTCCAATCAGAAAACAGACTTCCAGTAAAGGGGCGTGACTGTCGGGTAACAGACTTCCGCATAGGAGCCTCTTTCGTTTCCTCGCTCATGTCTCCCAGATGAAGCCTCCTCCATTCTCGCTCCTCCATCCTCAGAACAGAACTAACGTCCTTAAAGATGGTGGACCAGATTGGTTTCCGGGTCACGCAAGGATCGAGGACTGAGGAGCGATCAAATAAGAACTAGAACGCAGCATGTGTCACCTGCGTCCTCCTCCTCAGCTTCTGCCACAACAGAAACCTCTCTGAATGTGAATCCTGTTATGTTAGCTAATGTGACAGAACTCCATTTCTTGATGTGTTGATGTGCTCAACATTTATCCACGGAAAATATTAAAATGAAAACAAGAAACAGAAAAACTACGACGGCGTATTAGGGCCATGAAGAAAAAAAAAAAAATGAGGGGCATTATTTCGTGTTTTTAAACATGCAAATTTGTGCGTTTAAAAACACGCAATTTGCCAGTTTAAAATCTCGAAAAAAAAGTCTGTATGCTGTCCATATGCCATAGGTTTTAAAAGTCCTTATGCGTATGATAATTAGATGATTTTGCGCTAAAAGCATAATTTTCTTTGTTGCTGAATCTAATGCAAAAATATAATTTAATAAGGTCATATACTGCAGGTATAGTCACAACGTAATTTGCCAGTTTTAAAAGTCAGTATGCTTATGATAATGCATGATATTGCACTAAAAGCACAAGTANTGCCAGTTTTAAAAGTCAGTATGCTTATGATAATGCATGATATTGCACTAAAAGCACAAGTATTTCTTTACTGTTAACTCAAATGGAAAAGTAGAATTTAATAAGGTAATGTGCAGGCATAGTCACGAGGTGAGACTGTTAATACCGATTCCCTATTTCTCCTTAGTTTTCTGAGTTTTAAAAACTCCAAATTTAATAAAGTATAATTTAATAAGGTTATTACTGCAGACATATAGTCACAATGGTAAGGCGGTGATTCCCCCTTATGTTTTTTGAGGTTAAAAACACGCAAATTTTCTCGTTTAAAAACTCACAAACTCATTTAAATGCATTAAATGTAAAACAAGCTTTACTAAAGTTAAATTTGTAAAGTTGATCAATAAATCAGAGCAAATGATCTTGAGTCTGTGAGGAACCAACAGATGGAGCAGCAGTGTTTCCTGTTTTCACTGTTAGAGTCTAACGGAGCTCTGCCATCGCTGCTGTATAAAACCATTTGTCACTCTGCCAGATTCGCTCTGTTCATAGCTCAGATGTGTGTGTGTTGTCGTTGTGATTACAGAAGATTTTCACTGTAATCTCTTACTTATGATGGACAGTGGCATTATTTTTAAGTTATAAGACAATTCCAGATGTCTCAAGTGATGAACATCTACAAATACATAAGAAATATATGGATGAAGTTGTGAGGCAGTTCCAGTGAGCAACATCTTGTTTTGTAAGATTTTCTTTCCTTTAGGACTTTTTACAGGACTGAAGCTGTTTCCAGTCAGCTTTGCTAAAACTCTTGAACCTTCTGCAGTCCAGAAATTAATAACATATTTTCAGCTCTGTCTAGGGTTGGACAATATAAACGATATAAAGTCGCATCGCGATATAAAAAAATCTTCGATATAAAAATGAGAATGTCAATATAAAATTGATAGAAAATAGTGCTTGATAGAGATGGCCGGTTCACAAATCATTGAATCAAAAAGAATCGATTCTTAGTCCATGAGTCGGTGATCCGGTTCACAGCCGTAACTGAACCACATACTTCTGGTTCATTCCGGTCCGTGATATAAATGAATGAGATTCAATATATTTTTCTGTCACAACATCCCGTCTTTGAGATTAATCAACACATTCAGACTAATGTTTGGGTCAGGTAATCTAGTTTGTGTGACACAAACACTGCTTAAGTGGCACTTGATGGAGTGTAGGTGAGTGTCCACCAGGGGGCAGACTCACAAACAGGCTTATTGAGTAGAGACTCAGAAACAGACTCAGAGGACCGAGAGCTGAGAACTGCTAGAGCCATTTGAACCGAATGAAACTGTGAACCGTAAAAGCTGAATGAGTCAAATGAACTGGAGGAGCCGAAGAGTCATATGAACCGTGAGACTCGTGCGAACCATTGAGTCGTGTGAGTCGTATGTATGAGTTGTGAGAACCATTTGAGCCAAAAGAGCTGAGAGAAATTGCCAATTCGCCATTGTTTGATTGGGGGAAAAATTAAAGACAGACCTTGCCACTTGTCACTGCTTATTTTACGATGAGATTTCTGCTCAGTTTGTCTCTCGGCATATTGAAAATAAAAGGAAGTGCCTCCAAACCCATTATAATGATTACACCTCTGTGTTTGGAATTGTTACCAGCATTTTCAAGCACAGTGTGTGAAATGTTTAGGCTACTAAACATGCTAATTGCTGAGCTAATAGCATGTTTATTGGTGACACATTTATTGGAATCAAACCAGAATCAAACCATGAAATGCTTTCCAGAATTTCACTAGAATCAGTAAATGTGTTCAATGTAATGTATATTTTTTATCATTTAGGGCATAAACATGGCAGACAAGAACTGCCAAAATCTTTAGAATGACACTGGTCAATTTAAGGACATTCATCCTACTGACTGGACAAATTGTATCCTATGTCGGCAAATAACATCAGAGCNCAATTTAAGGACATTCATCCTACTGACTGGACAAATTGTATCCTATGTCGGCAAATAACATCAGAGCGCCGGCAGATTCAACGAGAACAGATAATGGAGCTGGATACTTGTCTCTGACCAGAAACACCACAAGATTTCATGACCTGAACCAATTGCCAATCCCTTTAGATACAGAGAGGCTGGATGAAGGATCTGGTATAGCACCCACTCTGTGTTTGATACATTCTTTTTAAGTTAAGGTCATATTGAATATTGTTCTACTCTTTACAGTCACTGTATTGTCAGAGTTAACGAACAAAAGGATTAAGCTTTTAAAACTCTACACAACATGCATGCAATGTATAAAGTGTAGCCTAGGTTCTCAGATACTGTCATTTCCTTCTCACAAAGTCATTGAATTCACCATTAACTGTTCACCTGAACAGTTTATGATGTTGTATATGGTATCACTGTAATCCTTGACCATCAAAGCATAGGGGTAGACATCACCTATTCTGTGTTATCGTGTTTGGTTCAGGAGATATGAAGTAAAATACATAATTCACTTATGGCAGAGAGTAAAATGACTGCCACGGCCGTCATGAGGTGATTTTGCGATGGCTCCATAGCTGAAAATGTTCAGGGCTCCAAACTGTACAAGTGTACCAAGTTTCATGCCTTTATGAAAAAGTGAACATGTCACCTCAAATTTGGCATATATCATCTGGACTATTTTAAATGAGAATTTTTTTCTCATTAGAATAAAAAACAGCAGTTTTTTATATGGTGGCAGCAGTATACTTCAGCAGTTTTCCACAACTGATTCTGGAGTGGAATTCTATTGAAATTAAAAGTTTCATTGTATGCTGTTCGGTTCATGTAGAATAGATGTTACTTGAATGATTGCTGCGAGAAAGTAGATGTGTTTTATACTTCCTGTAACTTGAGTCCGGTTTCATCTTGTTTTCTTAAAATTTGACTCCTTTTGCTCTTTCAGACTGTGATGATTCCTGGTCCAGAGCTGAAGCCAGGAGAAGAATTTGACACCCTCAACTATGAAGTTCCCAAACCAAAGGCAGTGCAGTGGTCCAAATAAGTCACCGGGTGGCGCTGCTCTTGTGATAAAACAACACTGGCACATCATCACCGGTCATGGGCCAAACAATGCTAGAATTTGGCTGCGGATGGTTAGTTCGTCCTCTTTGGCAGGAAGTCAGCCTGATTTGTGGAGGTTTGTTGGCTGTTAAAATTAACTGCTCTGTCCTGCAGCCAAAACAGCTGTTTGCTTCTTTTCATGGACTTCAGGAATCACACCACTCATGTTGTTCCTTAAATGTAACGTGTTTTTTTGTTTTTTTTTATTAGTGTATAGACCTCCAGAAATGACATGGTTTATTTTGGCGGAGTGATTATATTACATGTTAACTTCTGGAAATTACAAAAATAAAACGTTCCATCTTTGTTGGATTTCAGTGACTGATAAAGATATATTTTATCAGAATAATCTTTACATAGAAAACTGAAATCTTAACAGGCTGTTTCTGTATGTAAATGAAGAGATGTTACATCGATGACATTAGATTTCTAGCAAGTTACTGCACGCTCGTTCAAAACAACAAACATGCATAAATGTTCATAAAGCTAAATCAGTCCACCCAGTGTGTCACAAAAAAAATGAGCTGAGGGT
The DNA here is from genome assembly GCA_014773175.1 of Lucifuga dentata. Lineage (NCBI taxonomy): Eukaryota > Metazoa > Chordata > Actinopteri > Ophidiiformes > Bythitidae > Lucifuga > Lucifuga dentata. The sequence continues at coordinate 13,915 of VXCM01007135.1, forward strand.
TAACAAAACAAAGAAAATAAATCACCATCGCCTCTGCTCGTGTGAGACTGAAGTAGTATTTCTGACAGCAACAACTTCATAAACAGAGATGTGAGCGAAGTGCACTGACAGAACACTTTCAACAATCTGTACGTACGTTTTAGTCACTAAGACATTTTCCAACATAAGACTTAGATTTTCTCTGCGGAAACTGAGCATTTTAGAACAATACTCTCCTCTCAGATAATTTAATTAAGGCCTGATGTTGATCAAATTCTCAGTGGAACATTAGTAAGGACTTCTTGTTTGATTAGTTAAAAAAGTATATATGCAGATAGACAGCAATGAAATCCTGTTTATTAAAGCATATTTGTAAATATTGTGATACCAGAGATAATCAGATTGTTGGCAATGACCTGAAAGGCTGATTCTTTACAAATCAGAGGATCAGAAGGAGGAGTGGAAACAGTGGTATGTTTTGTGTTAAATTACAGTACAAAAAATGGATTGTAATCATTGGAATTACACAGATTTTCAGTTTGAATTCAACTTTGCAACATTTGCAATGATTTGGTGTGCAAAAACCCACTTTGGTCCACTGCTACACATGCACCCTTGTTGCAGTGTTGCTGTGCACACTAAGTGAAAACACGCCAATCAGCAACAAAGGTTTCAGGACAGCCCAGGACCTATGGATTTATCTTACTGCATGCAAACTTTAAATTTTGACACTGACAATGTTCAACACATATTACTTTTATATTATGCTATAAATATGAGGGAAAATAACAAAAAACAAACAAACAAAAAATAAAAACACAATGTCCCTTCCCTACTAAATAATATTTGCTACACTGAAATGCAGGAAGTTTGAGAGTTGAAAGCAGGTCACTTCTGCCTTTGCTGCAATGAAAACATCCTCAATATTTTCAATATCTGTACTTGTGATTTACTACTTTGCATTTATTACACTTCTCCAATGTGCATATTTCACACATTTCTTAGAATAGAATTTGTTAGTTTCTTTGCCCCATTTTAGTGAAATAACATGCATTTAGTGCATGAAAAACACATGAAAAACAATGACACCACTTTGTTCATCTCGTGTCTAAATATTATCGATCTTGTTGTCAGTGTGAAATTTAGCTCTAGAATTGGTCGTTTATGCTGAACTGCTACAAACTGTGGTGTTAACCTTATGGACTCCAAAGTCATTTTTTTCAGCGCAGCTTTTTAAAGTGGGAAATGAAGACAAATTCAATAAAGTAAAATAGCAAAAATGACTAGACTTGACGAAAATTTGACACCCATTGTTGTCCTGGCTACGCTCTAATCTACTACACCAAAGTTATCGTGTGTGATGCTAGTCTACTACTATCACACTAACTGAATTTTTATAATGTTGGTTACACTTACAGTTCAGGTTTTGTGATATATTGATCACAGCCATTGATCCAAAATCGATAGAAAAATTTTATTATTTTACCTAAAAACACACACAAAGACACAGGACATACCTTCATTCAAAACAGGGGTGGCCATAGGAAGAAAAGGGGCTTCATCTAAATGCTTTGATCAGACAAGTTATGCCAGTGTGTTCACTGCTAGATCGCTGAGACCTGTGCTTAGGAGTCTGCATCATGTGCTTCTGTTTAAAGAAAACTTCCTTTGTATTCAGTTTGCACAGGTCATCATGTCCTGCTCATAAATCCCCATCATAGGATTTGTAACTGGCAACAAAGATACAAAGATCAACCTGTAATAACAAGGTCCAAGGGTCTGTCGCAAGTCTTTGTCTTAAGTCTTTGTCCATCAGATATGCTTTTGAGTCTCACTGTCTGTGGAGGAGCTTATTAATAGTTGATGCTGCACTCTGACCTCGCTGTAGGGAAGGTGAAAAGATTTATATCCCCTCGGCCATCAACAGACCACTGTCAGAACACTTTTTCAAGAGTCCACTCCCAAAAGCAATAGTGGGACGGGTCAAGCAATGTTTTGAGAGTAAATGGCAGTTGAATTTAGTTTACATGTCAGGTGGGAATACAAGAGCCTCAGCAGCATACTCTGCATCAGCCTCTTCATCTTCTTCAGGAATATTCTCAGGTTCCCACGTAAAAACATCAGAGGAATTGTCTGTACATGAGCCAGATCTGGTCCTTACCATTTCCCAGGGACACAAAGCATCGTGCTGGCTCAGGGGTAAATACGCTGCTGAATCCTCTAAGTGTTGTGTGTTTAGAAGAATCTCTCTGGCTTCACTGCTGGGAACATCTACCATGCTTTTGCTTGATTTTTTTAAATTATTAGAATCCTTGGAACAAACCTCTGCTCCAGTGCTGTCTTGGGTTTTGACAACTCCTGGTTCTTCAGTCTCCCATGGACAAACATTTTCCAGAGTGCCTACTTGTGTCTTGACACTGTTTGAGTTTTCAGTCTCCCATGGGCATACATCTACCCGAGAGCTATCTTGTGTCTGGATAGCTTTTGGGTGTGCCGTCTCCTGTGGACAAACATCTTCCTGAGCGCTATCTTGTGTCTTGACACTTTTTGGGTCTTCGGTCTCCCATGGACAAACATCTGCTCGAGTGCTGTCTTGTTTTTTGAAAAACTTTGGGTCCTCTGTCTCCCATGGACAAACATCTGTCTGAGTGCTGTCTTGTTTTTTGAAAACCTTTGGGTCCTCTGTCTCCCATGGACAAACATCTGCCCGAGTGCTGTCTTGTTTTTTGAAAACCTTTGGGTCCTCCGTCTCCCATGGACAAACATCTGCCCGAGTGCTGTCTTGGTTTTTGAAAACCTTTAGGTCCTCTGTCTCCCATGGACAAACATCTGCCTGAGTACTGTCTTGTTGTTTGAAAACCTTTGGGTCCTCTGTCTCCCATGGACAAACATCTGCCCGAGTGCTGTCTTGTTTTGTCAAAAACTTTTGGTCTTCTGTTTTCCATGAACAAAAGGTTGCTTGAGAACTTTGTTGCTTTTTGACAATCCCTGTTTCAGTTGTCTCCCATGGACAAACATTTTGACAGGGATTTTCCTGTGTTTGCAGCTTCTCTGGTGCTTTTGAGACCTCACTTTTCACTGGCCCTGGTGCTTCTGTTTCCCATGGACAAATATTTGCCCATGTTGTGTCTTTCCCTTCATTACCTGATGTTTTGGAGGCTTTTGTCTGGCCTGTTATTGGTTGCTCAGTTTCCCATGGACAAATATTGGTCAGTTTTTCTGCTTCTTGTGATACCACATTGGTTGGTGAAGCCTTTTCGGGGTGCTCAGTTTCCCAAGGACACACATTTACTCTTGTGCTGTCTTTTCCCTCCAGCTGTACTGATGCAGTTTTCAAACAGACATTTTTTCTTGAGTCTTCTGATTTGCCTTGCGGCTCAGTTTCCAATGTACAAATATTGGTCTTAGTGGCGGTGGCCCCATGTGCAGTTGATTCTATATTTGTTTGTATTATGGATGGCTCTATGGTCCCCTCTTCCCAGGGGCAAATGTCTGTTATGATTTTAGGGGGATCAGGGAAATCCCACGGGCAGCTTTCTGCTGTCCTGGTCACTTGTGTAGCCAAATGCAGTACAGGTGGTTTTGCACTGCACTGGTGCTCATTATCTGGCGTTTCCTTTGATACAGTGGGATAGGTGGCAAGCCTCAGAGTTTCTTGTTGTAAGGGCACCATCAGTGATTCCCTCATTTCTGAAGGATTTAGATTTTCATATATAACTTCAACCTTATCCTGAACATCCCAGGGACAAATATTAGCATATCTACTGTCTTGTCTCCTTGAAGATTGTGGGATATCCACAGACTCCCAGGGACATATGTCTGCTACACGGGACAAAGACTGCTGCATCTGCTGTGAGCCTTTGGACATTGAAGTATTAGAAATAATGGGAATATCTTGTGATTCCCAGTGACGCACTTCACCACGACCACTTTCTTGCTGTCTCACAATCTCTTTTTCTTGAGATTCCCAGGGACATACACTAGCTCGTTCTGATAACTGTGATTCCCAAGAACACACATCTACTTTGATGCTCTGCTGATTCTTAGTTCCGGCTCCAGATACATCCCATGGACACACATCTGCATGGGACACATTACGAGCTGGTGTAATTCTATTACTACCCCTTCTATGAGTTGAAGGAGTTCTAGAGCTGGTACCTCCAGTTTCCCATGAAGATACACTACTACGTTTGCTGTTCTGCCCTGATAGAAATACATTGTCATATGTGCCATCTTTTTGCAAATCATCCAGATCCCAAGGGTAGACTGCAGACTTCACAATCACTAGCTTTCTTGGGCTTCTGTCTGCAGAATCCCCAGAGGACAATCTTATTGCATTCTGCTTTACAAGGCATGGTTTCCCCTCTGCTGTTGTCATACTTCTTCTCTGCAGTGTTCTTTTTTCAAAATTTGGATTTCTACTAGCTGTTAACCTGGGTGTTGTGGATGCACTTTCTTGACTTTTTTGTGAAACAGAATCGTCTTTATTTAAATTTGTGTCCTTGCTGGAATTATTCTTGTGTCCTGCCTCTATGGATCCCATGAATGCTTTCACAGAGAGCCACTTGGTGGTGTTGCTGCGGAAAGAAAAGACATGCTGATCCTTTGTAATCTTTGGTCTTGGAGAAGCTGGTGCACTTGCAGAGACAGGAGGCTGTGGTTTGGGGGACTCACACTCACTTTCAGTTGCTTTCTCTAAAGGTGGTAAATGGTCCCAGGGACAAATGAGCGCCACTGGAGATAATGAGGTTTTTGCATCACTATCCTCAGATGGGGCATAAGTGACATGTTTCTGGTTCCTGTCCATTAATTGTTCTTGTTCCACCTCCCAAGGGCAGACCTCAGATTTGTCAAATGATTGTGATTGGAGAGCACTTGTGGTCTGATCACTAATGGTGATACTCTGTCTGGACTTTGTCAGCATTGTGCTGGCTCTGTTAACTTTGGGTATGTCCCCACCATTGGTATATATCTTATTGGAGGTTAGACTCCATGTCTTATGAAGCCTGGTGTGATCAGGATGCAGGAGATTGGTATCAATTGTCAGATTTTGGGCACTGGCTGATTTACAAACCCCTGGTGGAATGTCCAAAGAGTCTGTCTCTGATCGCTGAGAAGCTCTCTTTGCTGCACTGGCAGTCACCATGAAGTCTCGCAAGGAAGACTTTCTTTCCATGACAGAGTGATGATCACTTTTGGATTTGCGCATCACTGGTGAAGGTGTTTTGATTGATGCTTTGTAAGTGAGACTAGCTGTATCTGGGGCTCTCTTAGATTGTTCAGATTGATTTACATTTTTACCCTCTTTCTCTTCACGACTGCACTGCCGGCTCATGGTTTCTGGGATTTCAGCAATGCGTTTAATAATGGATCTTCCTAATGCACATCGAGAACTACGCTTCTTTGAAAGATGAGGGTTATTTGTGGTCATCTTCTTGGTCTTGTTTACTTCTAACTGGGCATATAACTTCTTCAGTTCATCCTGGAGCATATAAGGAGGGGTGGAAATTGATAAAGGGATGAAGAACGGGTTTGAGAGGAGGAAAAGACATGGAGAGCAAAGGAAAGATGAAAAACACGTTTTCATGTAAGAAGAGCATAGTTTAGGAGAAGAAAAAGACAGGATGGAGAAAACACAGGTCATACAACATATGTTCATACTATGGCCAATATATTGATAACACAGGTTACTTAATCTTAATTTATGATGAAAATATGATGAATTATGATGAAACTTTAGATTACGATTTAAGGTCTGCTTGCTTGAGGCTATAGGTGGTCATAACTCAGTTTAAGAGACATTTATTGTCCTTACTGGGGCCTCAGGAATTTCTTCAATTTTTGGTAAATTCTATCCAACTGCAAAGTGACAACATGGTCCTGCAAGTGAGTTTACCTGAAAGTCTTCCGGGTCCACACCATGGTCATTCCAAGCAGAGTGGAAACTGTTGTTGAGGTACGAGCCAGAACGTCGCAAGTCCACTTCATCTTCATACACCTCAGCTGCAATCTCCTCTCTTCCCGGCTGAGGCACGGAAAGAAACTGTCGAGCAAACAAGGAATATGTGAATGTTTTGGACTTGTAAACAAAACATTACGTGTCATGCACATTTTTTCAAGATATCTAGACGTTCTAGGCCAAGTGTAGCTGAAATTGCTGCTGTTGTTAGACTCAAAAACATTTTGACCCTCATCCTTGAGGCTTGTGGATAAACACGTCTAAAACAAGTCCAGTTTGTATTATTTCCCACTTTGCCAATATTTTGAGTCCACTTTTTGCTCACTCCTTCCACTATGCAGAGGAGGTAGGATAGCACTAACCTACCAGTGAAAAACAAATAATCATATGGTCAACAATCAAATGTAAAACCTGTATCTCTATGTTCAACACAGACTGTTTAATCCATGTCATCCTTTTACCTGTCACCAATTTTTGATTTGCCAATTAATCACCTCTTTACCCCTTTAAAGTCGCTATTCTACCCCAAGACAGATTCAGTTGCCACTGTGAAATACATAGTGATTACCTTGGGAATGAAGAGCAGTGCAAGTGTCACAGTGATGGTGACATGGGTGTGTGTAAAGGACAGCAGCAACATCCAATCAGGATGGAGAGATGGAAAGGTAAACCTGGAGGAGACAGGAAACCCAAAATCATCCCATGCCATTATTTCACCTTAAGCGCCACATTTTAATGTCACAAGTGGGCCCTCTACAGGGGAAAGCTTCACAGCACTCTGCACCTCATAATCTGCCAAACTCTCTGTGACCAATCATGGCCGACTAAATTCAGGAGCGCTGTGGTGAAAAGGACACAGCTGACAGTAAAAAAAAATATTGGGATAAAAGTGCGGCTGAGCATGTGCTTGTTCAGCTATTCATATATTGTCAGGCAGGGATGAGCAACTGGTGGCCCGCAGGCCTGATATGGCCTGCACCTTTGATCTATCAGGCCCTCGGATGACTTCTCAATTAATAAAAATTAAAATTACATAAAGTGTTTTCCTTTGTATTACCATCACCCACCAGCAGAGGGCGCTTGGTCATTACTGATGTGGTATTTACTACCATCCATTCCATGGTAGCGAAGCTTTCAATGAGAGAGTAAGGTTGGGTCGGGTNGGGGGGGGGGGGGGGGAATGTTAATGTGCAGCACTGCACATTAACATCCAGCAGAAGCAGTTATTTTCCTGTTGTTTTCCTGTGTTGCTCAGGGTCCCCAGAAAATCTCCCTTATTTTTCTTTGTTTTATTTAATGTGTGGCCCTTTGATCATGAGAATAAAATTTTATTGCCCATCCTCATCAAAGTTGCCCATCCCTGTTGTAGGGTCACATGCTACATGCCAAAAGGGAATAAATGGGTTTCATTATGTGAATCTAATGCAAGCTAGATAGCTAGTCACATGAAATGATTAGCTAAAAGCCTTTTGGCCACCCATGAGCAAGTTGTTTTTGTTTTCACGGTTAAAAAAATGAACAAATAAAAACAACAAATAACACTTTGATTTAACTACATCAATAAGGCCATTCCCGCTGTTTTATGTTTGTGCACCTGACATTTGACAGCCTATAGAATCACTTATGTCATCAAACTCTGGAAGACTGCCAGGGCTTATGCTGCGTTCAAGTTACCTCGGAAGCCAGATTTTTCCTGGATGTCTGACTTCTGACCTCAAACTGTTCCAGCCAAATGTAAACTAAAAAGCATGTCTGAATGCTAATAAATACCGTTAGATTAAATAAACGTAGTAATAAATACTAACTAAAGTAAAGTTAGACTACAGGACTGTTTGGTTGTGTTGTTTTACACTGATATTAATCACAGTATTTAAACATTTGTGCAGAGAAGTAATATTCTGAAATTATTTACACTTACGTCAATGGCAAACAGTTATTATATACTATAGATAGTTAACTTGGCGATATATTTTGACCTTTTTAGTTCAACATCACGCAAGAAAAAATAATACTTTATTTGCCTGTTAGCTGATCATTTCCATTCACAAAGCTCGCTTCCACAGACGCTGCCATGTTGAGTGACGTCATACTCGTGAAGCTGGGGTAGATAAATTTGGTCTGAGTTTCCCAGCCAGAGCTCCGACTTCAAATGCCGTTCCAGCACATTTTTCCAAGTAAGAGCTCAGAAAAATCCGACTTCCGACTTGCAACTCGAACGCAGCATCAGACTGCCATTTGGGACCGGGGCTTGTGGCATGAAGTGCCAACAGGAAGTAACCCTTGTGATGTCATAAGGGCAAGTTTCCCTGACTTTGCACAACGCCCTCTACTGCCATAAAAGCCTTTATACAGTTGCTTTCACAGACTGAAAAGTGCTCCCTTTGACCAGTAAACTGAATTTGATGTGTAAAACATGGGAGTCCCTGTAAGCTGACACTGGCTCAGTAATAACTGTCTTCTTAAAGTTTAATCTCCGTAGAGAATGTCAGAAACAAGGATCCTGCGACAGGTTTACCGGAGCAGATGGAACATGGAGGAGAGCAGGAGCTCGTTGTGGATGGCGATGCCCATGTACCGAGGTTCGTGGAAGACCGAGGGGACGGGCCTGACGGCACTCCACAGAGAGCTTCCCCAGCACAGAAACAACAGCTCAGCTGCAGCAGAAGAAAGAGGACAGACAAAATGACGAAGACTTAACAAGCTTCAACGCTGCAGATTAGGTTTAGGTGTTTCCTCTTATTGGATGTACAGTGCTGTGAAAAAGTATTTGCCCCCTTACAGATTTCTTCTGTTTTTGCTTTTTTGTCACACTTACATGTTTCAGATCATCAAACAAATTTTAATATCAGACAAAGATAACCTGAGTAAATACAAAATGCAGTTTTTAAATGATGATTTCATTTATTAAGGGAAAAAAGCTATCCAAACCAACCTGGCCCTATGTGAAAAAGTAATTGCCCCCTAAACCTAATAACTGGTTGTGCCACCCTTGGCGGCAACAACTGCAATCAAGCGTTTGCGATAACTGGCAATGAGTCTTTCACATCGCTGTGGAGTAATTTTGGCCCACTCTTCTTTGCAGAATTGTTTTAATTCAGCCACATTGGAGGGTTTGCGAGCATGAACAGCCTGTTTAAGGTCATGCCACAGCATCTCAATCGGATTTAAGTCTGGACTTTGACTAGGCCGCTCCAAAACCTTCATTTTGTTTTTTTTGAGCCATTCAGAGGTGGACTTGCTGGTGTGCTTCGGATCATTGTCCTGCTGCATAA
>VXCM01007136.1:0-33443 GCA_014773175.1 Lucifuga dentata
TCTCTGGCTTTTAATTGTCTTTTTCTATTTTTATCTGATTCCCTGGGTTTTAAATCGTGTTTAAACATCCCTATTTTAATCTTGCCTTACTCATCTATGCAACATGTCTCTATGTTTGTATGTGTATGCAGACATGTCTGTCTTTGTGAAGCACTTTTGTGCTAAAACCTGTTTGCTTTGAAAGTGCTGTATAAATGAAATAAACTTGAAACTTAAAAAACTCCTTGGGTTTCTAGGAGTGACAGGGAGGAAACTAGTGAAAATATTACCAAAGCACTAAGGCTGTACTCACTTTCTGAGGCACTGTAAATACTTGACTAACATCACAGTACAAATACTAATCATGGAACCATGACTACTAACATTTTCAGACTACGCCCTAACTTCATTCTCTTTCTTTCTTTGTAAGATCACATGAGCTACATATGGATGATCCTGCAAATCAAATAATCGTGAACACCTCTGCGACATTTTGAGGTTTTTAGGGATTTGCTGCTAAATCTGTGATGAATGAGCGAAAGCTGCATCTTACCTGAGCTTCAGGAGTCAGCTGCTTCTCTCTCTCCTGAAGGGAGACCTTACAGTAAGACTGTAAGGCCAGATAATTCTTTCGTTTCCACTTCCTGTCAAAGCGGTCTGCATGCTGTTTGCAGTATGCAAAGAATGGATCAGCAATGTCCTGAGAAAACACAAACACACCGATGCATTAGCTGGCACAAGCAGAGAAAGAACACGACATTTTTTAACAGCTTGTATTATCACTATGCTCTCTTCCCGCTCAATGTTTTTTTCTGTCAGAGTAAGTAAAATAGAAAAAAGTAACAGCCACTGGGAATGGTTTTCATCTAAGGCTGGTTTAGTAGATGTTATCTACCTGTTGATAGGCGCTTTAGCACGGTTATGCACTCTGCAGCAATTTTATTAATGCTTATAATCATACAGAAGTGATGACCGGTCAGTGATCATGAAAACCCATATTTTTGTTAAAATATCAACACTTAAAGGACCATACCACCCATTTTGCATGTTTGAGCCTAATATATTCAATTTTCATACAAGTTACGTTACTGACAATCATTTCCCAAAGGATAAAACTGTATTTCAGCTTTCTGATATTTTGCAAAATCTCTTAATCTTTCAAAATCAAATATTCAAGTGATACATCCACCTTAAAAATCCATGTTTCTCCTGCTAATAGTTACACAGCCTTATGAAGTCACGGTCCTTTAAATTTTTCCATAAACGCAGGTCTTCTTTTGGGACTATATTCCCCGGTGGAGGCATACATTCACTCCACGCTTTTTATTGAGCTTAAACACTAAAATTACATAACTTCTAAAAAAACCTGAATACACGTCTTGTTGGTGATGATGGATTACCTATCCCAAGAACGTTTACAGTATCAACAAGTTGATTTTAATAGCAGAATGAACTGAAACCAATGGAGGTCTGGAAGGTAGGAAAAACATTTTTAATTCACCATTCCAGTAGTATGCTTTGGAAAATGACTGTCAGGGATGTTACGTGTATGAAAATTGAATATATTAGGCTCAAACATGCAAAATGGTTGGTATGATCCTTTAACTGGTTCTGTGCCATAATGGAATTTGAGTTCTCTAAGGGATGAACAACTGAATTAGTTTTCCTCCATTCAGTCTCCATGCAATGCATATTCACAGAGCAGATCCTCTACATGTCAGCACACCCGACTGGGACCATTTAGTCTCATTTTGGCAGCTATTTTCAGACAGAGTGTGACTCAGAGTCGCAGTGAGGTCAACGCTGCTCCTTACAAATGAGCCAGAAGGGAGATAGAGTCTGTGAGCGTACGTGTTTATCAGAACAGGAAGTCACACAAGGCTCTTGTCACCTTAACGAGGTGTTCTCAATTTTATTGTCATGGTTTTGCCACATTTTCTCAACTTGATGAAAATCAAACTAAAATAGCGAGCCTGAAATAAACAAGCTGTACTACTGTGGTTAAAGGACCATACCATCATCCATGTAATGTTACTGACAATCATTTTCCAAAGCATACTACTGGAACAGTGAATTAAAAATGTTCTTCCTACCTTCCAGACCTCCATTGGTTTCAGTTCATTCTGCTATTAAAATCAACTTGTTGATACTGTAAACGTTCTTGGGATAGGTAATCCATCATCACCAACAAGACGTGTATTCAGGTTTTTTTAGAAGTTATGTAATTTTAGTGTTTAAGCTCAATAAAAAGCGTGGAGTGAATGTATGCCTCCACCGGGGAATATAGTCCCAAAAGAAGACCTGCGTTTATGGAAAAATTTAAAGGACCGTGACTTCATAAGGCTGTGTAACTATTAGCAGGAGAAACATGGATTTTTAAGGTGGGTGTATCACTTGAATATTTGATTTTGAAAGATTAAGAGATTTTGCAAAATATCAGGAAAGCTGAAATACGGTTTTATCCTTTGGGAAATGATTGTCAGTAACGTAACATGTATGAAAATTGAATACATTAGGCTCAAACATGCAAAATGGGTGGTATGGTCCTTTAAAGTTACGAGTGGATGTAAGCAAAGGCAGATGTTAGTCTTTTCTTTAATCGACGTACCAGCTAAAGAGAATGCCTAGCTTGTTCCCTTGCTGCTGATCACTGGACTAATTAATCATGTTTATCGTGTTGGGAATTGACGGTAATATCAAAATAGCTCAAAAGAAGAGGTGAATATTTGCATATTATAATATAAAGCCTAAACATTTTTTGTTACAATCGGCTTTGCAGCAAGGGTTGGCAGAATTTTTAATGTCTGAAGCAAGTTTAAAAAAAAAAAAAAAAAACACCTGGCATGTCAATTTATGTGTTCTAATGACTTAATACGTTTCCCATAGCAGCTCAAATACAATGCTGAAATAAAGTCAAATTAAAAAATAAAAAAAACACAGAAATCATCTTCTCACTGTACATTCAGAGAGATGAGGAAGACAAAAAAGACAATGAAGAGATTGACAAAAAGAGAGATGTACAGGATGAGAGAGGGAATGTGAAAGAGAGAGAGAGAGAGAATATTCTCAATTAACCCGGACACCAAGGCTTCAGCATCATCAGTGGTTTTTATGTTAATAACAGAGTGCTTAGCGGAAAATGCATGGAGCAGAAACTGGCTCTTTTTCATTCTGACTAAGAAAAGTGAAGCAAAGTGATAAGTTTCATAGTCAAAAGTTTCATAGTCAAACAAAAAAACGTGTGCACGTCAGGTATTCATCTTCCACACCTGCTCTTGGAGGAGAACTACCATCAATCAGACATGGATTTCCTGAATGTGGGTGGCATCAAAAAATAAAAAACAAAAAAATAAAAAACAGTTCCAGTCACTGATGTCCTTTTAGTAAAAAGCCTGTATTTTATGATGGGCTTAAAGCATTAAAACAATAAAAAGCACCATGCGTATCGGCTACCTGCCTTCATCAGTGTCTTTTAAAGCAGATCTACACAGTGCCTGGAGCTGTTTTTTTGTTTTGATACCACTGACATCGTGGTTCAGGAACTTCATATGTGTGATATAATATATGATATAATTTGCGTACCTCCTCGGCTGCAGCCTCAGACAGCAGGCCCTCCCGCTGAGCACAGGTGACATGGAAGTAGGAGCGGCACATTCCTGCATCGCAGCTGATGCACACGCCGGTCCTGGCAAAGCGCGTGTCCTCACAGAAACTACACTCCTGAGAAAACACACGGGAACGTGTTCAGAAGTCAGAAGCTATGCAAGGACTTACATTTCCTGAGTTTCTGTATTTTTAAAACCAACGCTGTCAGTCGTGTGTTCAGCTGTCTGGGAATGTGTCTGGTCATTCTCTTTAAAACAAGCATCTGGCTTTAAGGCCTCATTTACTCATTACATTAACATGCAGTCTATATCCAGATCCAGAAAATGCATGTTAATGCAAGGTGTAATGTAACAGAACACATTGTGATCACAATGCTAAGCTAACCCTGGCATCGTGATCCAATCTCTCACAACTAGACAAGACTAAAGACTATCTGTACGATTGGGACACATTTGTGACAGCAAAGTTTAAAAGTCCAAGGAGGAAAACCTCCTCTTCATGATATTAAAGGACCATACCACCCATTTTGCATGTTTGAGCCTAATATATTCAATTTTCATACATGTTATGTTACTGAACTGACAATCATTTCCCAAAGGATAAAACTGTATTTCAGCTTTCCTGATATTTTGCAAAATCTCTTAATCNGCTAATAGTTACACAGCCTTATGAAGTCACGGTCCTTTAAATTTTTCCATAAACGCAGGTCTTCTTTTGGGACTATATTCCCCGGTGGAGGCATACATTCACTCCACGCTTTTTATTGCACTTAAACACTAAAATTACATAACTTCTAATAAAAACCTGAATACACATCTTGTTGGTGATGATGGATTACCTATCCCAAGAACATTTCAAGTATCAACAAGTTGCTTTTAATAGCAGAATGAACTGAACCCAATGGAGGTCTGGAAGGTAGGAAAAACATTTTTAATTCACCGTTCCAGTAATATGCTTTGGGAAATGATTGTCAGTAATGTAACGTATGAAAATTGAATATATTAGGCTCAAACATGCAAAATGAGTGGTATGGTCCTTTAAGGCTCACCACATTGTGCAAAGTGCAAAACTACTTGAAGACAAACATTTCGATTTTACATATTCATCAGTGTCTCAGAAATCTCCACTCTATATATGGTCACCTGGTCTAGAAACCTGATCATGTGACTCGAAGTCACACCTGAAAACATATATTTGTATGAGGAAACAATGCAAAAGCATCAGTAAAAAGTATAAAGATCAGCCACATGGCAATCAACAAACAACAAAATACAAAACAATACAACACATCCACAATACTCAAACATAAAATACTGACGTAAATATGCCCACAAGTTGAAAACATCAACCCACCTCATCTTCCTGCTCACTATTAAAGTAATTTTGAATTGGGAGTTGTAATTTGCTGTGAATAGGTGCCTGCACCTGGAACAGTGACAGCCTATGCAAAAATTGTATTTGTTGTTTTAAAAGGAAATGATGAAGCTCATCCATAGAGCAATTTACTAATATAACAACCCTCCTGCTGAGATCCAATCACAACGCAGGCAGAATCCAGAGAGCTGTTTTAACGCAAGCTGGAAATGCAAGTCCTGTCAGGACAGTTTGCACTTTATTTGAAGGTGTAAAAGGGCCTAAGAGGCATCATATGTGTGCTTCCCTGCTGAAGACAGACCATATTTAATGAGTAATTAATGCAGAAATCCAGACTATTTTATGGGTTTACTAACCTTTTCTCGTCCCTGTATTTGGTGCACGCAGTAGAGAAGTCGCTGTAATATTCCTGTAATATTCCTACAGTGTTTTATGCCATTCAAGCTCAGTTCTGAACTATAATTTACTAATGACTGCTGCATATGAAACAAAATGAAATTTATTTTGGTCTGTATAAATATACATACAACAAAAGAAACGCAGTTTCAACAATATTTATAAATAATTAAACTAAATAGGAAAGGAAATATATCTTACTGTGTTCTCTCCTGCTGTCTTTTTGTTGCTGTTATATGATTTGGAATGTACTGTAATCTTGATTTTTAATATCATGTTCTGCTTTTGAAAACATTTTCTAATGCTTTACTAATTTTCACTTTAGTGAGATTTTTTTTTTTGTTTTGTTGTTTTGTTTTACTTCTTTTATGGTGAGTAACATTGGTTCATCATCAACATACAGATGAAAAATAGCCTTTTGGCTAATTCTGGCTCATTTACAGCAATGTTTATTAATGTGCATTGTCCCTGTCAACTAAACTAATAAGTTAAATAAAGCAACGACCCTTAGGTATTTTGCAGACTGAAACGGTGCAAGCTGAAGCTACAGCTTAATTCACCTCCTGCTTCTGCTGAACATGTTTGGCGTCCAACCATCATACCTATTTTTTATATTTGTTCATTAAAATGTTTTTTATAAATTTTTTAAACTTATTAAGTGTACTGGATATTTTTAAATTCTCAATACAACTGTTCTATACAGTATATTCACCTCTTTGACTGAAATACAATGGCTGTTACATTACCTTCTGGACACTTGGTGGTAACAGCCTTTTTTTTTTTTTTTTTTTTNTTTTTTTTTTTTTTTTTTACTTTATACATAATTTGTACTATTTTAAAATCTACTACTCTCTAAATTTTAAAGCATTTAATTGAATGAAAAGTGGATTTGTTGGCTCATGATAACTTTTCTTGCTTACAATTCTTATGGCTTTCTTTTGTAGCAGAAAAGATGAGTTTGTAATCGTTTTCCCATACTTCCACACAGTAAGTCATGTATGAGATTATAAGTGAACAGTATAACATATATGAAGAATCCTGATTTAAGAGATCTTTAGCTTTATATAGTATTACAACAGACTTTGACATTTTAGCCTTGACATATTTTATTTGTTTCCAACTTAATTTTATTATCTATTAACACCCCTAAAAATTTTGTTTAGGGGTGTTAATAGATACCAAATTAATAATTAATNTATTATCTATTAACACCCCTAAAAATTTTGTTTAGGGGTGTTAATAGATACCAAATTAATAATTAATAAATTAATAATTCATGAAAATCTTGTACTCGTCACATTTGAGTTCCAGGTGTTTTTTGATGGTTTGGTCCCAGCATTGTATAAATACATAAACAGTCTTTGAAAGGCGTGTTTCAGCAAAGCTCTTGGATGAGATGTTTGGCTCTCTATGACGAAGAGCAAAAACTCGCTTGGTCTTGATTTTCAGTGTGAATATAGACCGTCAAAGCGCGGCCTCATGATCCTTCTGACTTTTTGGGTTTTAAGCAGGAGGTGTCAGAGAAGTTACCACAGGGATAACTGGCTTGTGGCGACGTNTCCTTCTGACTTTTTGGGTTTTAAGCAGGAGGCGTCAGAGAAGTTACCACAGGGATAACTGGCTTGTGGCGACGTCGCTTTTTGATCCTTCGATGTCGGCTCTTCCATGTGAGCTGAGTTTAGATCGTCGTGAGACAGGTTAGTTTCACCCTGCTGATGACGTGTTGCTGCAATAATCCTAATCCTAAATGTGTCATTTACATTCCACACTTAAGACTACTACAAAGTCTGGTCCACAACATTCTGCCACATGTCAATAAACCAGATACTTTGATCGGAAAAAGCCTTCTGAGTGACATTTCAAGCCAGACTGTTGATGTGGCGTGATGTTCTGAATCCAGAAAAAGCAGCTGCAGCGCTAAGTTTTCAGCATCGACATTACAATGACTCATAGGTCTACTTTATGCCAACACCTGGTGTTCTTGTTGACTGAACATTCAACATTTTTGCTTCCTAGCATGTAATTTATATTCGTTTGATTGACACTGGGATTAGTCAAAGAACCTGGAGTCAACATGACTGAACATTCATGGGTGTGAAATGCAACATAACTGACATAACTTCTTCTGTTTTTAAAATCTGTTTCTATAGATCAGAGGGGTAGCCTTTATTGCCCCTCCTTATTCTTTTTCTTTAAATAACAAAAGTTAATACAGATCTCTTTAACAACTGTAATTTTTGGTGTGTATTTAANTTTTTCTTTAAATAACAAAAGTTAATACAGATCTCTTTAACAACTGTAATTTTTGGTGTGTATTTAAATTTATATTTATATAAATATATAAATATATATTTATATTGGTGTATATTTTGGTGTATATTTTTGGTGTGATCACCAGATCACAGCTGCACCTTTTTTTATATCAGCATATGTGAGTGTTGTCTCGATCTCACTGTGAACGAAACTTAAAGGAACAATACGAGCCACACTGCACCAGGTGTGGAGCCGCGTGTGGCTCTAAAGCCATGGGTTCACCACCCCTGCTATAGCTCAACTAGCTAAAGCCAAGTCACTCAGACTTGTCCAGTTTGTGTCATAATATGCTGCAGTGCTCCTCGTACCCTTTCAGAATCTTCCTGTTTATAACCAACAGCTCTCATGTCTTAACGTCACATTGCAGCAAAAGAAAAGCAGCATTTGTTCACATCAGGGCCTCATGACTCATCCAGACTGAAGGACTAAGCACCACTTCCTTCTAAGTACCTTTTCACAGGTTTTTATCCATTTTGATACATTTCCTTCAAAGATAACACTAAGTTTGAGCTGAATGTCACTCACGTAAGTTAGCTGAAGTGAAGCATCTAAAGCTGTATACTGTGTATGTGCGATTCAGCAGGGACATACAGCTCATGCTGCACCAGCATGTGACAGAAGTACTTGCCTTGGCTCCATATTTTGAATAATTCATCTCTGTGAGCGTCACTGGTCGTAGTTTATCAATGTCTCCAAATGCTACTCCAGGAACATACAGTGCACAAACTACATGCACCCACCTGAAAAGTCAAAGGAAAAAAAATACCAGGCTTGTTTCAGAGAAACAGGACATACTTTGCATAAAACACATTTTATAATTTAGCAAAATTCAGGAAGTGGCCATGTTTTAGGATCAACAGTAGTTTTAAAAGGTGTCATTTATAATGTATTAATTTCAACCAATTTGATTCAAATCTACAGCTGTGCAGATTTTTGCAGGGCCAAAGTATGTTAAATTACTCCAGACAACATAACGCTTCATATCTTTAAGCCGGCTGCAGTAAGTCGCTCATACGCTTCAAAAGAAATGGATTCATAGATTTATGGAGCTCTACACTGTGGCTACACTTTGATGTGACACAATTCCAAATGCAGACTTTAGGGGAAGAGAATCCAAAGTCCAATATAAAGATATCCATCTCAAGCAAGCAAGCGCTTCACAGTTTAATTTGCTGTGTTTTCCATGCTCTAGTGAAGTAGTAAATTCGGGTGCAGCCTGGCTGAGGAGCACCATCACTGATAACGTGGCTGAAGTCTCCACGCTTCACATAGCACTCTTTTCTCTCTCTCCTTTTTCTTCCTCTATCTTCCTCTTCCCTCCAACCCCTCTGCATTCCTCTACTCTTGCTCTCTCCCTTAATCCTTTTTTCTTTAGTACTGAATATATGTAGAATTTAGATAACCTCTGGCTGCCTGCAGCATTTTGACCAGCTAAGGTCATTAGGGGTTATTTGTTTCTGAACATGTTCCACTCTCTGCCTCTCAGAAATGGCGGCTGACCGGCAGGTCAGAGTGGTCGTGTATCTCACCTCCCAGCGTCTGTCTCTTTGAAGATGCCATCCTGGTTGGGGCAGAGTTCGCAGCTGGGAGTCACTCCATTCTTACAGGCGTCACAGAACCAAGGCTCCGTCGAGTTCTCTGAGGCGGAGCTCATGATTGAGTCGCTCTCACCATCAACACCGTAGCAACCTGGAAACGCAGAAAAAGGTTGCTCATACAATAATGTCAATTAAGCTGTACATTTAAGACAACATCCTCACAGAGAGAGGCTAGCGGATGATGCGTATCTAATTTATGCAGTGTTTCCCAGACACAGGTGAAACCTGGGCGGCCCGCCCAGGTAAATGAAGACCCTCCCAGGTTTCGCAGGACAACCCAGCCTTAAAAAAAATACACATTTAATGATGTCATCAAACTGCTGACCAAAACGTCGCTAAAATATGGAATAAATTTGTAATCTTACCATCATTTCAAAGGTAAAAGTGTCCTAAAAAGGATCTATGATTAGGTTTTGTCACCGTTAATCCATTTTATAGCAAAATCCCCGTAGACTGGCATCTATCTCCTTCCTTATGAGCGTATAGTAAATGCTCAAATAGCGGTGGGTCCTTTTTTGAAATTTTGTTTTACCTGAACTGCAGAGAGAACCAGGCTTTTATTCCAGCCAGGTCATTATTTCTAATTTTAAAATATATGTAACCTCCATGCTTCTCACCAAAGTTTCCCTCTGCTGTGTTATAGTTAATTACTTTCTTAGTTTTCCTTTAAAACCCAGCTGAGGTTGAATGAAAACGCGCTCGTGGTGTTATTATGGTTGCCTAGCAACCAGTAATATACAGTCTGGTTTATTTATTTATTTATTTTTCTGTCTGAATATATAGCTGTGGTATATGCCAAGACTGGCATAACCATTTTTTATATATATGGAGTTTGATCTTGCATCAGGTAGATAACAAAAGTGTTTAGGTGAATGTGTATGAGTGTGTGACCTTCACTGGCCCTCCTTGACCAACCTATCACGTTGGTATCATGTCAGTAGTATACAGTCTGGTAGCAGCCATTTTCAAGTCAACAACAGTAGATCTGAATGTTTTTTGCTGTTTTTTTTTTTTTTTTTTTTTTTATGGATCCACTGCTGTGCATCTTTGTTTCTGTAATCTCAATACAATTAACCATAAAATTGTGGAAAACGCATTTTAACTTTAGGAGAGAACAGAGCATATTAACAGGAATTCTGGGGCTTCGCTGTGTTTTTGTCATCTCTACTCAGCTATACATGGGGATAATATAAACGGGTAGAACGGTGAATAGTTTCCCTTTCAATTCTCTCTGTGGAGCACAGACAGTGACAGAAAGAAAAAACACAGAGCTTCAGAGAGAAATTAAAGCTCTCCCCATTTTCACACCTCACAACACCTCGCCAACAGCTGTGTGAAGTGGGCAAGCCTGGTGGAGTCGGAGACTAATAAATTTTGTGGAACTGACCGTTGGAAAGGGGATTTCCTCCTCCTTCCAACTCCAACAGGTATGTCAGAGGAAGAATACTGCAGGTTTAAGTGTTTGTCACTACTATTAAGGAAGCAGGAGCCAATGAGCAGACTGCTGCAAAACAACCATGCTCATAACTTAAGATAACTTGGGAACAACAAACACCCTACTTCAGGCATAGGAGATGGCAAAAAACTATTTCATGCTCATAACCATTTTAAGTACTGAATTATCAATAGAAAACACCTACAGTATGTAATTATTTTACTTTATTTGCTGCAATAAAAAAAAAAATCAGCATTCTGTTCAACAGCACTTCTGCTTTTTTTTGCTGAATCCTGCACAGACATTATGCTGCCTTTAGGAAATAATGTGTCACTTCCAACATATTTTTTCCATAACATGACTAATTCAGGCCACAATCGTAGCCCTCTGAACCAGACACGATTTAACATGAAAGCATCACTCTGTGGATTTGTTTCCCACTCTGCCAAAACGTCTTTTGTCTTCATTGCCACCAGAAATGAAAGCATACATTAGGTAAAGAGAATATCTGTTATAAAAGAGCATTGCGCCAATTCAATGATGCTCATTCCCAAAATCCAGAAGACAGATATCATCCCTCTACTGTTACAGTCTCAAAGATCCAGGTTGACACTACCCATAAAACAAATCATTTGTGCTATTTCATTAGACTCTTCCCAGTTTGCTCAGCTTCCCAGTTTACTCAGTACTCCTGTCCTGTTCTTCTGGGAGCCAACATAACTCACTACAAAAAAAAAAAAAAAAAAAAAAAAAAAAAAAAAAAGGGGGAGGCATTGCAGACATCACACCAAAACCAACAATTTGACAGAAACACCACTGAGAAAATTACATGACACAACAAAAACTAAAACAGGGCACTAAGAGTACATATCTGCACCAATAACTATTCCCTTAAAGGACCATAACACCCATTTTGCATGTTTGAGCCTAATATATTCAATTTTCATACATGTAAAGTTACTGACAATCATTTCCCAAAGCATACTACTGGAACGGTGAATTAAAAATGTTTTTCCTACCTTCCAGACCTCCATTGGTTTTGGTTCATTCTGCTATTAAAATCAACTTGTTGATACTTGAAACGTTCTTGGGATAGGTAATCCATCATCACCAACAAGATGTGTATTCAGGTTTTTTTAGAAGTTACATAATTTTAGTGTTTAAGCTCAATAAAAAGCGTGGAGTGAATGTATGCCTCCACCGGAGAATATAGTCCCATAAGTGTTGATGGAAAAATTTAAAGGACTGTGACTTCATAATGTGTAACTATTAGCAGGAGAAACATGGATTTTTAAGGTGGGTGTATCGCTTGAATATTTGATTTNGTGTAACTATTAGCAGGAGAAACATGGATTTTTAAGGTGGGTGTATCGCTTGAATATTTGATTTTGCCTCGGCTGAGGGTGTCTTGTGATAAAAGACCGAAACACCCAACGATGACGTTACGACACAACTGAAGATGTGTCATAACGGTCATAACATCATCCAACGGTCATCTCCAAGAACAACCCCACTCAAGTCAATTCTGTCGTGCAGAAACCTCAGGGATTGTAACATCCAGTCCTACTAATGAATTTTGAAAGATTAAGAGATTTTGCTAAATATCAAGAAAGCTGAAATGCAGTTCTATCCTTTGAGAAATGATTGTCAGTAACGTGACATGTATGAAAATTGAATATATTAAGTTCGAACATGCAAAATAGCTGGTATAGTCCTTTAACTAGTAAAGATACATCAAAACTGTTTGCATGTTACTGAATCTTCACATTCTGCCCTATTTGTTCCTGTGGAGAAATTAATATTCCCCCAAGCAGATGTTTTAACTCATTAAATCTGGATCCTTACCTGCTGTAGGTATGGACCAAACTGCGCCTCGGGTTAGTCTATCATGGGATTAATATGCCTATTTTTTCATTGATATTTTTGTATTACTTGTGAAGAAATTGAAAAAAGTATGGGAAATTTTATGTTTTTATAAATCATTTGAAAATCATGTGTTCTTCTATGGCCCATGCCCCACCTTCCACTAAGTTTTGGCAGAATCGGGTCACAACTTTTTGAGTAATCCTGTTACTGACCTAACAAACAGATCCGGGCAACAGCGTGACAGCTTTGGCAGGGTTAACAGCAAAACAAACAGGATGCAGCATTACAACAACTCCTGGAAGAACATCACCACCCCTCACGTCCCTACTGGTACATAAAATTGGAAAATGCAAATTACAGTACTAATTTAACCAGTAATAAGTAGAGGAAGCACAGTATATTTCTTAGCAGATGATGTTTTATGTCCCAAAGTGTGTAAAAAATAAAACCAGTAGTTCCCATCAGATCCACAGTGGCAAGAAAAAGTGAAACCTTTATCAAATGTGGTCTGATCTTTACCAGTTCATAACGGATAAACACCATCTGCCTAAACTAATCACAAACTAAAAATATCACTCTTGATTCACGGTCTAGTTTTAAAGATCAGCCTAAGGTTCAATGACCTTCTCAAAAAGCTGTTTGGAGTTAGATGAGACTGAGATTTGAGTTTTATTGATTATCTGCTCTATAAAAAAGTTACACATTCTGGTTAGTGACAGACTCTGCTCTTCCCAAAAACAAAAAAAAAAAAAAAAAAAAAAAAAAAAAAAAAAAAAAAAAAAAACAGAGATGTGACTCCCATCAAAACTTGTTTTAGAGGACATGAGAAAAAGCACTGCAGAGATGCATGGAGCTGATGCCAGAAAAGCTCCTAAAGCATCTCTAAAGACCAGGATGTTCATCAATCCACCAAAAGACAGAATGTACAAGCCTATATTCATGTGTGCAATAATTTTAAAAAAATTAATAAAAATAGTGTTTGTGGAAGGACAAAATGGAGGAAAACACTGCTCTAAAAAACAATGAAAAAACATTTCTATATGTCTCAAGGATACAAAAGACCACCTAAAGAATACAAATGTTGGTGTCTGGGCTGAAGATTAATGTTTTTGTCTATTATGATTAGTACTACTGCAGCGTCCGTTCAAAACATGCGTGCTCGGAGCAGGCTGGACTTTATGGTGTGTGCTGCAGCCTGCCATAATTTAGCTCTGCACTTCCTCGTGAGTTAGCTTTTTTTGCCATATGGGGTCGGGTTGAGACCATGGCGCTGGACTGGAGCGTATCCTGCCACGCAGACTACTGTTTACCGGCACACCTCAATTTGAGAATTTGAAAACCGCTCATCCAAACAACTTCACACGTGACGCTGCACGTCCTTGGGTCCTGATCAATAAACCTGCCNAACCGCTCATCCAAACAACTTCACACGTGACGCTGCACGTCCTTGGGTCCTGATCAATAAACCTGCCGAATTTCAACTTCATACAGTGCTGGGTTCTAGAGATGTTGGTACTACAGATGGACAGATTCTGGATTTATAGTCAGATTACTTGGATGGAGATCAGACAACTTTTTTTTTTTTTTTTTTTNAAAAAAAAAAAAAAAAACAAAAGACAGACAAAAAACAAAATAACAAAAAACAAACAAAAAAAAAGGCTTAAAAATAGAACCAATAGTTTTTTGGTCGAAACCTGTCAATCTACGAACTTAGCTAACCTGAATATGTGATAGAATATGTCCGCAGGAAAGCATAAAATAGCCAAACAAAAGCATTTTAATGTTGTCCTCTTAATTTTCTGAGGTTGCCTAAACAATTACTTGGCTGATGTGGTTTCTATGACAGCTATTACATCAAGCAAACGTGGTCCTCCCTTCCAATGAGGGCAGCAATCAGAGCGCTGCCTCCGCTGAGGAGATAACACTCAAACTCCTAACTCAGTCAACCAGCCTTCAGGCTTTTTGAGTGATGGGAAAGACTCGCAAATCAAAAGCTAAATGTTCTGCATGCTTGTCAGTAGTGCCGCTGTGGAGAGACAGGCAGCCCATCGAAGCAAACACAAACAGAAACACACAGAGTGGCTGCTCAGCTTTGCTTTGGTGGATGCTTTTCTCATTAAAAGACCATTTGTTGTGTTTCATGGTGAATCACTGATTTTGAACTCTTCAGAAGCTTCGGGGGGTCTATGCCTCCAGATTTGACAGGTCTGATGCCTTTCTGAAATCAACTCCAAGACAGAATTACCAATCAAGCTACTGATTACTCCAGTGGGACAATTAAGGCACGGCTGGAGCTCGACCCTGACCTTCAAAGCAGAATAACAAAGTAGAATGCATGTGAACACAACAATCACCCATTTCGATGTCCATTTTCATCTAGAGTACACTACAGGCCAGAAGTTTGAGGCCACCCCCAGATTTAAAAAAAAAAAAAATCATCAATACACTGTTTGTTTTACAATTTATTGCACAGGAAATGACAAAAATATATAAAATAAATGTAAGTAATTAGTTTCAAGAAGAAATAGTCACATCAAAGCACTTTGAAATCATTTCAGGTTCATGCTTTGGTTTCGTCAAAGTAACCCCCTCTGGCCAAGTCAGAATTCTAAAACCTTTTGCTTCCCTTTTGAATGGATTAGTGCAGTGCCCGTTCAAAATGTGCGTGTTTGGAACTGGTTGGACTTTCTGTTGTGCAGCGCAGCCTGCCAAAATTTAGTTCTGCACATCCTCTGAGCTAGCTTTGTTTGCTGTACGGGGTCAGGTTGACATCATGCCACTGGACCAGAGCGTACGCTGCCACGCCTGGAGCGTATCCTGCCACGTGGACTACTTTTTTACCAACACAGCTCAATTCAAGAACCGCTCATAAACAACTTCACATGCCACACTGCACGTCCTTGGGTCCTGATCAATAAACCTGCTGAATTTCAATTTCATACAGTGCTGGGTTCTAGAGATGAAGGTGCCACAGACAGAGATTCCTGTCTTTATAGTTAGATGTAATTTTAGCATAATCTTGATGAATGTTTTGGATTGCTGTCCTGTTGAAGAATGAAATTTAGACCAATAATTCATAAACCAGATGGAATTGTGTGTCTTTGAAGGATGGAATGGTAATTCTCTTTCTTCATAATTCCTTTACCTTGGACCAAGTCTCCAGATCTCTCTCCTCCAAACCCCCCCCACACAGCATTACTGACCCCCCATGTTTTACATGCAGAGTAGCAGCATGAGCAGACTGTGTAGCACGTTAATCCTAAATGATGTGGGAGAAGGCAGACAGCAGGAACAGAATGTTAAAACACATCAGCAGGGAGTTGGAACACAACAGGAGTGCTGTACTAATACAGACTGATGCCTTCATGAAAAACCATTTCTGTAGCCAGAGTGGCTACATGATGTGAGAATTGGTGACTAATTCTTCTTCAAAACTAATTACTTACATTTTTTTTACTGTATATGTTTTTGTCATTTCCTGTGCAATAAATTATAAAACAAATGACAACAAATTGATGATTTTCTTTTTATATCTGGGGTTGGCCTCAAACTTCTGCCCTGTCGTGTACATAGCAAGAGAAGGAGGCTAAGTCCTCTTTGCTCCCACCCACTCAACATTTTCTATCCTTAAGGAAACACATTATTGAAATACCTATGGCAATCTTTTAGACAACATACTGACTGAAGGTTACGACGAACAACTACGCTGTTTTAACTTTACTGAATCTTTGCACAGATCTTTAATGTTCCTTCTGAACTGAGATTCAAAGCTCAGACTGCAAAGCCATGGGTTGCTGATAACATAAGCTGACAAAAAGTGATGACTTTAGGACTGCTTCATAATCCATGAAGTAAAGATTACTACTTTTTTTTTAAATGACAAACTAAGGGAAGTGGACTGCAGTAGAAAGATGTGTGTGCATGACTTAAAGAAAAGCTGAACACCGACGTGTGAATGCATCCAGAAGCGTAAATATGCAATCAGATGGTTCTATACAAATAGAAACAGAAAATGAAGGTAATGAAGGGGGGTGTTTTTTGTCCATGGGATGAAAAAGAAAAGCAATGACCAGGTCGTAGCAGTGAAGGAGCCATCTGTTATTCTGACAGCGCGCGGATGTCTCACATTTTCATCTTGGCAGCACTCTCATACTAATAATCAATCTAAAGCTGCCAACATGCCCAATACTATGTCTGTGTCCACTACCATTGTAAGATAATGCATCAGCACCATCAAATTTTCCCTGGGTGACAGTCACAAACATTGACAGGGGCAAGAAAAGGCTAGTGAATCCTTTAGAATTACCTGGATTTCTTTATTATTCAACAAATGTGGTCAGACATCATGTGACTGTGACTTGGCTAAAGCACAAATTTTCTTTTGTCAGCTATTGATATACTTGTGTTTTGGGTCACTGTCTTCTTGCATCATCCAACCTCTTATTAAGTTTCAGATGACAGACTGCTACCCTGACATTCTATCCCACAAGTTCTTGATACAATTTGAAAATCACTTTTCCCTTAATAACTAAAAGCTCTCCAGGCCCTGAGACAGCAAATCAAACCATGATGCTCCCTCAGCTATGCTTTGCAAATGGATGAGGTCCCTCCAAAAATGGTGTTGTGCATATTTGATGAATACAGTTAAAACACAGCATTGTTGAATGTAATGCTTTGGGCAATATAGTGAAATTTCAGTTTTTCAGACTGGTTTTAATATACCTGTAATGAACTACAAATCCCATGATGCTTTGCTGTTGTTTAGGGAAGTTATTGTGATTATTAAGTTTTGCTAGTGCAGTGCCTGTTCAAAACGTGCCTGTTCAGACCGGGCCAGACTTTATGGTGTGCCTGCCATTAGTGCCAGCAGAGCGGAGCATATGCCACCACACACGGAGCGTATCCTGCCGCGCGGACTACCTTTTACCAGCACAGCTCAATTTGAGAACCGCTCATCCAAACAACTTCACACATGATGCTGCACGTCCTTGGGTCCTGAGCAATAAACCTGCTGAATATCAACTTCATATAGTGCTGGGTTCTACAGACGTTGGTGCCACAGACAGAGATTTCTGCCTTTATAGTTCGATGAATTTTAAGAATTTTGAAGTTACTGTAACCAAACTACACCTTGGAAGAAAACGCTAAATTAACTCAGAGTGGAAACATGGTTTGCATAAATATAAAAAGTGTTTATGTGGGTGTAGCGACACAGTGGGATTACGCTCTTTGCTGGCCAACAGAGAAATGAAGCGCTGCCGGCTGCCTGCTTTGGGTGGGATGACTTGCCTGTCAGCACCGCTTCTGTTTTTGTGTGTATCTCCACTTTGTACAGGAGTACTTCTCCAACTCTTTCCTGAATGCCATCCCTAAAGTCTCCCTTCCAGGATTGGCGATGGCAGCTCTGGTGAGTAACGTCACAACTTTATGTAAACTGTAAGAGATGGTAGCTTCTCTGTACAGACGTCAGAGAGTAACTTGAGTGTACACATACAGTAACACCGGGGGAAGATCTGACAAAACTTTGCTGTTGGACGAGTTGGGAATTGAACTGGTGGTCCAACTCCTTTTTTTCCCTCAGCATTTTAATGCACTTTTTGAATTAAGAGTTGTGGTGAAGTGAAAATGGGGGAGGGCTTTAAAGCCTAGACTCTGGAACTTTAGCTGTTTTCTATGTTGTAAAAAAACAAAAAACAAAAAAAAAACAAGTGCTGTAATTTCTTTAAAGGACCATGCCATGTTTGAGTCTAATATATTAAATTTTCATGCATGTTACGTTACTGACAATCATTCCCCAAAGCATTAAACTGTATTTCAGCTTTCCTGATATTTTGCAAAATCTCTTAATCTTTCAAAATCAAATATTCAAGCGATACACCCACCTTAAAAATCCATGTTTCTCCTGCTAATAGTTACACAGCCTTATGAAGTCACGGTCCTTTAAATTTTTCCATAAACGCAGGTCTTCTTTTGGGACTATATTCCCCGGTGGAGGCATACATTCACTCCACGCTTTTTATTGAGCTTAAACACTAAAATTACATAACTTCTAAAAAAACCTGAATACACGTCTTGTTGGTGATGATGGATTACCTATCCCAAGAACGTTTACAGTATCAACAAGTTGATTTTAATAGCAGAATGAACTGAAACCAATGGAGGTCTGGAAGGTAGGAAAAACATTTTTAATTCACCGTTCCAGTAGTATGCTTTGGTAAATGATTGTCAGTAACGTTACATGTATAAAAACTGAATATAGTAGGCTCAAACATGCAAAATGGCCAGTATGGTCCTTTAAGCAGATTGTGTTTGTTTACTTTTGATGAGTAAAAAATATTCTAACACGTCCACAAACTTTTTCTTGCCACTGCATCAACCTGTGTTAGCTACGTGAAAATGGAGGTGGTGGGGGGTTAAGGCTCATTGTGGTAAAGAGGAGGAGCAGACGCAACTTGCTGCTGTGGAGCAGCATGCATGCTTTGTACACAATACTGATGAGGAGCTAAATAATAACCTACATTATCAGAATAGTAGGATTTTGTTTTAACTCTCTTCTTCTTTCTAAGGCTCTCATGTAAACATATAGGTCTTTTGCACCAAAGTATCTGCTATAAATCAGCCATTTCTTTGACATCATAAACTTGGCTGCACATAAGTGGTTCCCAGGCACATGTGGGCCTTCAAACAGAAAATGCATGTGTCCATGAGAGAGAGAGAGAGAGAGAGAGAGAGAGAGAGAGAGAGAGAGAGAGAGAGAGACTGTAAAGATGCAATGTGAGTTTGGGAGTGCAAACACTGTTCTCTCAGGCTCGTGTGGGCTCTATAAATGGAGAAAAAACTGAACCAAAAAGTTGCTATGCACTTCTATGATGATGGTATTCTAGGTTTGTCTGGAAAGAAGCGTTAATGTGATTACCGATTAATAAAAGCTGTGACAAAATATATCCGTCAACGATCTTTTTTCTATGACGAAGACATGACGTTGACGATACAAAGCCATTAGAACCAAATGAAAACTGAGACTAAATCTCTTCACATCGTTTTTGAAAAAGAGAGACAAAAATGGAATTCAAAAATCCAAAACTGATGAAATCTCTGTACGTTACCGTTTACGAAAACGCAGACGTAAATGCACTGAGACGCGATAGACGGCTAGCAAAGTGATGATGACTATTGATAAACCAATACAATTTTTTGTTGCTAACAATCACCAGTGAAACACTTGGGTTTGTTTCCTCAAAACCAGACATTCCCAGCGAGGACTGATATTAGAAAGTAAAATCTGAAGAGCGTTTCTTATGCCCATTCTGCTCCGGGATTTAGTTTTTTTGCTGATGAGTGACTGATAGATTTCTGTGTGCGATGGAGTGATGACAAAGGTGCTGCACACAGACCGGTTTTTAAAAACTACTGAAGCTAGAGTTTAAACGTACTAGGATCTATTTTTAGCTTTTTTTTTTTTTTCTGTCTACCTATGAGTGTGAATGTTTTTTCCTTGTGGACTCGTGGCCCTGCAATGTTTGGTCTGTGGACTGGCCCTGGTCACTGGGGGCATCCGGTTTAGTTAATAATGCCTGCCTGTAAGAATGGTCAGATTGTAAAAAATCAGAAATAGGACTCCTCTGCGAGTCTCTGTGAGTCTCTGTCTCTCTGTGAGCTCCTGCTCACTCTAGGTTTTGATCACTTCTACACCCAGCTTTTATCTCAGCCCTTCTTCTCACCTGAGGAGGAGAAATGGCGTCCAGACAGTTGTACGAACATGAGAACAAAGACAGGCAGCAGAGCCGAACAGCAAAATTGACTTACATGAGCTCCAAATACTGACAGCTCATGTCTCACCTATACCTCCCAGAAGTTTCAGCTTGTTTGACTCACATTCTTATGTCTCACCAAACTCGCACTCCTGTTGCCATTCAAATATCAGCTAATTAAAAATTAAGCTAGTGACATCAGGCTGCCAGTTCCCAGCCTCAATCAAGATACTTTGCATTGTCTAAAATGAGTGAGACTCCTGATGTCGAGTCTTTCCAGAAGAGGTGCATGATATTATTTGTAGCATCAGAACCATCTCTGATGTGTTCAAATCACTAAAAGTTCTTCAGATATTAATTAAATGACACATTTATTTGTCCCACATCAACATTTCCCACTTCCCTACCATTTAGGAGAGTATCTGATAATGTAATAATATATATATATTTTTTTTTCTGTGATTTCTGCCCATCTCAGAGCTCTTGACAATCTCTCGTCTCTTTGGTCTGTGGATTGACGCTGGTGCTTGGCAGCTCAATGTGACTGGCTACAGGGCACACATTTATGCCTCCTTCCAAAGTAGGCCTACACACATTAGCAAGCTACGCTAACTGCACGACTAAATGAGTAATGAAATGAAAACAAAATGAATGACTAACAGTCGCAGTTGAGGTAACTGCATAATATACTGCCACTAGTAACGGCCTGTTGCTGATTTGTTAAAAACAGGACAGATGTGAAAGTAATGGACTGCTAGAGTATTCTCTGATGCTGAATGTAAAATATTGAAGATAGAACTTTGGAACTGTAGTTATGACCAGAAGGTTATATGCCAGAAAATATAAAATAATGCTGCTCTCAGCTCAACAAAAAGGTCAGAATCTGAACTAAAATAGGCCTCATGAAAGACCAATGTGAGAGACTTTAAGTGGTTCTTAAACTCTCCTGCTTTGACAAAAGATGTAACATCCACTGTCCCCCACCTGTGCAGGTCTGGATAAAAAGGCTGTGTGTTCTGGGTCTGCACTCCTTCTTTTGTTTATTTTCCAGCAATTACCCAAAGCTAATGACCATATATGAATAACAGAATGTAGTTTGTCCAGTAAATTGTAGAGCTTCACCATCAAACCTGGCTCTGTATTTACCATGACAGTCTGATAAAGGTGTCTGCATCATTGTTGGCTTCATTGTGCACCAGTGAAGCCAACAGACTAGAAGGACTGAAGCTTCTGTGGTCATGGAAGGAAAAACTCCACAGGGTGTGGAAGGAGCTGAGACCATGAAAAAGACTTTGGTTTGCCTTAAAGGGATTCTGGCAAACTGTCAGATGACTCAAGAAGCAGAGGCAGGGCTTTGCCTGTTTTCACCAAGGGAGAACTACTGACTTCTTCAGGGGATATAGCCTGGTGGTGGAAGAGTATTTTCCCAGGAACCCCATTTTCCTGGCAACCTCTGATTCAAGTGGCAAGACACCAGTAAGAAATTTGGAATCTCCAAGACTCTTCTTTAAGCCGTCCATCCTGTCAAACTAATTAAACGGTGGAGAAGGCCAATAGTCAAGGAGCCAATAGGCACCTTAAAGACTCTCAGACCATGAGAAAGAAAATTGTGTCAGATGAAACCAAGATTGAACTTCAACCTGAATGTCATGTGTTACATCTGACAGAGACCAGGCAATGCTCTTCACCTAACCAATGCCATCCCTACGCCAAAGCATGGAGGTGGCAGCATCATGTTGGAAGGGTATTTTTCAGCAGCAAGGGACTGTGGGGAGACAGATAACCTACAAGACCATCTACAAGGCTTTTTGGACAATGCTGTGTGGACTTTTTGACAGAAATGCACAATGCTACGGTTGGAGGAAAAAGGCAGAAGCCACTAACACCACAGCCTCACCCCAAGTAAGCAGGGTGGAGGGAGCATTGTGATTTCAGGTTGCTTTGCTGCCTCAGGGCCTGGAGAGCTAACAACGACTGAGAAGACAAATGAATTCAAAATGTTGTCATTTTACGTTACATGGCAACGTAGTGGTCAATTATCTGAAGGTTCATAAGCACACAAGTAAATCAACAACAGAACAGTTAAAAAAAAAAAACTAAAAGAACATTATGATTTAGTCAAGTCTGTGCTGGGGTGGAGAAAAAATTGATCTTTTGATTAACTGCGATTCAGTTTTAAACGATCCTGATAGTGATTCATGAAATAAAAAAATCGACCTTTTAAATAGTCTGTTTAATTGAATGCTAGTAGCGTAAGTAACACTAGTAGCATAAGTAATGCTAGCAGCATAAGTAACACCAGTAGCATAAATAACACTAATAGCATAAGTTCTGTGTGACGTAGTGTGACTACGGAAAGCGTAGAAGATCAAGCTTGTATTAAAAACAACATGGCGGCTGTGACTCCAGCATGTTTGAGCAGATGTTTGGACTCATTTTGGCTTTCAAAAGCAAAAGGACATAAACAAGCCCGACAATTTGCAAAATGTGTAACTCTAAAGTAAACTTTTGTGGCAAAACGAACAAACTTGTTTATTATCAGGGTAGCAAACCTAGTGAGTCTAAATTCATCTTTACAAGCCAAAAAAAGGTCCCTCTTGATTAATTACTCAAAGCATTTCTTAACTAAGGAAGCATGAAAAAAAAAGGCCTGCAGTCATTCAGCACCTTAGATGCACTGATCATTGCCACTGGAAGTATTATTAATGGTTTCCAAATTTTTACAACTAAGTAATGCTTAATAGACTACAGAAAGATAAAAAAAAAACATCAGTGCAGGTTTTCAGCACCCTGGACTTTGACTTATAAATGCTTATTTAAAGAGCCTGCTAATACTCTATATCAATGTCTTCACACTTGACATGATCTGGTATTTTCCTTTACATTTATGATTTCAGATTTAAAAACGTTTTATTAACCAGATGGATGAAGCAAACTCAGTTGGACCAAGTTTAGAGTTTTGTTATCTTTGGAGGACGATAAGCTGCACAGTACATATCAATCATTTGATATCAAGAAAACAGAAGTTTTGAAATAAACGTCACACCAAAATATATTTATCGATTTTAATCACAAGCACACAGAAACTTAGACATAATGTATAATATTATATATTTTACTGCCCCAAAAAGAGCAGCACTATTCCTCTGAGATGAAGATAAGAAGTGACCACAGTTGCTGCCACTGACTTCTCTTCTCTCTCTCAAGCCTTCTGTATCTTTTCAGGGAGATTAGCGATGTCTCAGAGGAAGAAAATATCAATGAATGAAAGGAATGCAATTAATCTAAGACTTGCTCCCAATATCTTGTTTCTGCCTACAGAGAACTGGTAATTAGGACTGTTTGCACCTTTCAGTAGCGTGTTCATGGATGTTTACGTCATGAAAAAGTGTGAGTTAAGCAGTCTGAGATTATCTCTAGAAAAGTTTCTGGCTGTTCCGAGGCTAACCCGCTACAGTCTGAGGGATGAAGGGGAACTACTGACTGTGTGAGTCCATAATTACAGTCATATGTGAATATAGCATCTTATTATAATGAGATGTCTATTAACTGTCAGTGTGTTCAGTGTCTGACATTATAATATCATATTTCAACTATGCAACGAAGAAAAAAAAAATGGTGACGAAGTACTACTGCAATATTTTACTTTGGATCACACTTTATATGTCTTCAGTTACTACATCAATCAAATATATTCCATGTTCAGGTTCAGTTTTC
Source organism: Lucifuga dentata (assembly GCA_014773175.1). Lineage (NCBI taxonomy): Eukaryota > Metazoa > Chordata > Actinopteri > Ophidiiformes > Bythitidae > Lucifuga > Lucifuga dentata. The sequence continues at coordinate 24,036 of VXCM01007136.1, forward strand.
CTGCCATCTATGATAAAGTTCAAAATTGAAACAGTACAAAATATGTACATCACACATCTGCATCTGAAAACCACCAATCAATGTTCAATGTTGATATTTAAAAGAAGCAGCTCTTTTTTTGTAGATTCTTTTTTCTGAGATCTCAAGGTGCATTATATTTTGTAAAATAATTGGGAAACAAAAAAACAGAGTGAGTGAAAATTAGTGGTGTCACACAGTCGGTGTCGATTGATGAATTCTCAGGTGCATCTCTGCAATTCTTCTAAGGTCCTCTGAAATTTGTTTTGATTGGGTCATAGTTCACATCAACAGATTATTCTTGAAAAGAGCAGAATCTGTCAGTAAACGGACATTGTGTGCCTTTTTCACAGAGCGGGACACAGATACAACCCACGCTTCCACCCCGAATCTCATATACAAATACATCATCATCATCGTCATCATTTTTTAAACCTAGACTGTGAATGTTCAGATGATGAACTCGGTATTTACAAGAGCGAGTAAAATTTGTAATTTCTCACTACTGTATGCAGACCAGAGGACAGAGTAGCCAGAAACTGTTAAAGTATTGTTACTTTATGATAATAGTGACTCAAGTATAAGCAAGAGTAGTCACCAAAATAATGACTTGATTGAGAGTAATAAATTATCTATTAAAAAGATTACTTGAGTAGTGAGTAACTTTGATCAAGCTTATTCTTTAGAATAATCAACAAGCTATAAAGGCTCATCTGAGGAAAGAAAAATGCAAAGTAGCCACATGTAGCTTCTAATACAATCCAAATCATATCATATAACGAAACAGTAGACAGTAATAAATCAAATATTTACCACATAACAAATCATGACAATTCTGGCCTGGCCCCAAGACAGTTAGCTAGGTTAGCTTCATGAATTTACTCAGAACATAACAGGAAAACTTAAGTTTGCATTAGCAGCAGCAGCTAGTTAAGACAGTCAGCTACGTTAGCTTCATGAATTTACTCAGAATAAAACAGGAAAACTTGAGTTAGCATTAGCAGCAGCAGCTAGTTAAGACAGTTAGCTAGGTTAGCTTCATGAATTTACTCAGAATAGAACAGGAAAGCTTGAGTTAGCATTAGCAGCTAGTTAAGACAGTTAGCTAGGTTAGCTTCATGAATTTACTCACAATAGGACAGGGAAACTTGAGTTAGCATTAGCAGTAGCAGCTAGTTAAGCAGCTAACATTGCAGCTTACTGCCACGTTTCCTCAAGTTCCATTTTGATTCTTAGAAGCTGAACTGTCACATGTTTAGCGAGACAGAGGGCAACACGGGACGGGGGGNATGGCCAGACTCTGTAATTGTCGTGTTTCTCCACGCCACCCTTTCTCTTTTTAGAATCCATTTTTCATCTAAGCACCAAGAAAATTATGAAAGAATAAAATTGTTTGCTTAGTTTACTTCATTTTAATTAATATTACATTGTGCAGTGCAAAGGTCACCAGCCAGCCCACCTATCAACTCTCAATGAGCCCAACACCATGTCAACCCATCGTTGCCATGGAGATGACGGGACGCTGAATATCATTGGACCAAACCAAAGCAGTAGTCGGACATTCTGCTGCTTATGGCGGAGAAAGTGGAGAATTTTGACTCGTTGAGTTGGAGCGATGTCTCGCAGATAATACAAATAAAAAAGTAACACAAAGAGTGCGACCAAATGTAACAGAGTAAAAGTATATATTTTTTTTTTCATAAATATACTTAAGTATGAGTTAAAAGTATCCTGCAATAAAACTACTCAGTAAAGTATNTTTTTTTCATAAATATACTTAAGTATGAGTTAAAAGTATCCTGCAATAAAACTACTCAGTAAAGTATAATTTTGTGAAAAAAAAAAAAAGTTTACATTTCATGATGCAGAAATCCAGGGTAATTCCAAAGTGTTCACAAATGTTTTCTTCCCACTGCATGTGTGTAGCAGCTTAGGCACATTTAATGTTCCAAAAATGTGGAAGGCAGCAGCTTACCCTCGTGGACGGTCACGCCACAGTTATCACACTGGATGATCTCATCTGCATCCTCACTGTTGTCTCCCAGACAGACGCAGCAGATCAGAATGTGCTCCATTCGCTGAGAGCTCCAGCTCTGTGTTCGGTCCAGCAAGGCATCCTGGGAAATCGAGAAGCACATCCACAGTAAATCTCCCTTTCATGATCAGAGTTCCACTTTCTCACACTAAGCCAGTCCTTTATAAAATGATGAACACAAAGCCAAGTCAATTATCATAACCATTGTCTTGGGCTTTGTCTAATACCATATAAACCTCTCTCTTTGGAATATTTTCTGTCTTTGTCAATTATACAGTTGTTAATATTATGATTTGGTATTATGTGCTGTGTGAACGAACATGCAGGACAAACACCAAATTCATCTGCATGTGTACTGGTTAAGAGAGCCACCCTCCAGGCGCAGGATTTCAATGATTGCAAATATAATTGGTGAAATAGTTTGTAAATCATTTTGACCAACTTGCCAACCTTGTTCTGTTGTTCTATGTGTAAAAGGTTATTTGGTTTGGAGTTTTCTTTACTTGGATTTTGTAATGTATGAGCTGGGTTTAATGTTTGGACTTTGGAGTTTGTCACTGAATGCTTTTTTTTTTTTTTTNTTTTTTTTTTTTTTGTTTGTTTTTTAAACCCACCACAGCCTTTTCGCTGACCTTTAATTAATGATGACCTTTAATTATATATGATGTATCTCAGTAACTTCTCATGTTTTTGGCAAAGATGTAAATGTGTCTGCAGCTCGTATTAAAATGCAATCTGTATCCAGACACTTTGTTAAGTTAAGGAAAAACACATGTTAATGCAAGTTCAAAGGACCATACCACCAATTTTGCATGTTTGAGCCTAATATATTCAATTTTTATACATGTTACATTACTGACAGTCATTTCCCAAAGCATACTACTGGAACGGTGAATTAAAAAATGTTTTTCCTACCTTCCAGACCTCCATTGGTTTCAGTTCATTCTGCTATTAAAATCAACTTGTTGATACTTGAAACGTTCTTGGGATAGGTAATCCATCATCACCAACAAGATGTGCATTCAGGGTTTTTTTAGAAGCTATGTAATTTTAGCGTTTAAGCGCAATAAAAAGCGTGGAGTGAATGTATGCCTCCACCAGGGAATATAGTCCCAAAAGAAGACCTGCGTTTATGGAAAAATTTAAAGGACCATGACTTCATAAGGCTGTGTAACTATTAACAGGAGAAACACGGATTTTTTGAATATTTGATTTTGTTTTTCCTTTAAAACCCTGCTGAGGTCGAATGAAAACACACTCCTTGTGTTCCTGTGGTTGCCTAGCAACTAGTGGTGTACAGCCTGGTAGCAGCTATTTTCAACTAGATCTGAGTGGTTTTTTTTTTTTTTTTTTTTTTTTTTTTTTTTTTNTTTTTTTTTTTTTGCACTTGCTCACCACCACAAGTAAATTTTCAACCTGTGGGAAACACTGACATGTATGAAAATTGAATATATTAGGATCAAACATGCAAAATGAGTGGTATGATCCTTTAAATGCACACAGAACACACTGCAATCTGTATACAACCCAATGAGTTAGAGCTCAGGCATAACTACTCAGGTGTAAATGCAATCCATACAACTGTGACACATTCGTTAGCTAAAAATCGCCCACAGGCATTCTGAACAATCTCGTCCAGACACACAGGCTTTAACAGCACAGCAACTCGCCCACTGAGAACCCATCACAATGCAGGCAGAATCCAGAAAACCAGAATGCTTTTAATGCAAAGTGTAAATGCAAGTCCTGATATCAAAGGTCATTATCCAGATAACATATCCAGATACACAGATATCATTATGCTCAGAGTGCATAACATCATTACATTTCGCTTCAGCCTCTACATTACACACCTGTACTCAGAACTGCAGTAGGAGCCATAAGGCATTAGTCATGTATATTAAGTGTCGTCAAGCAACAGCAGTATTTTGTTTTTACTTGAACTAGACTAAAAGGACTGCTAATGCCTGTTATAAAGCCGATTATAACAACAAATGTTGAGCTTTCACTGGAGTTATTTAGCTCTTCTCTCTGCCCTATTAAATGCAGTGTTTTAATATTTCATCCACCACTACTAGTGAGGTGTTATACCACCCATACCACCCATTTTGCATGTTTGAGCCTAATATATTCAATTTTCATACATGTTATGTTACTGACAATCATTTTTCCAAAGCATACTACTGGAACGGTGAATTAAAATGTTTTTCCTACCTTCCAGACCTCCATTGGTTTCAGTTCATTCTGCTATTAAAATCAACTTGTTGATACTTGAAACGTTCTTGGGATAGGTAATCCATCATCACCAACAAGACGTGTATTCAGGTTTTTTTTAGAAGTTATGTAATTTTAGTGTTTAAGCTCAATAAAAAGCGTGGAGTGAATGTATGCCTCCACCGGGGAATATAGTCCCAAAAGAAGACCTGCGTTTATGGAAAAATTTAAAGGACCGTGACTTCATAAGGCTGTGTAACTATTAGCAGGAGAAACATGGATTTTTAAGGTGGGTGTATCACTTGAATATTTGATTTTGAAAGATTAAGAGATTTTGCAAAATATCAGGAAAGCTGAAATACGGTTTTATCCTTTGGGAAATGATTGTCAGTAACCAGTGCTTAATTTGTGCCGTAACGCACCAGAACTGAGTTCCAGCACTTATTTCTGATGCCTCTGTGTGTACCGGCAGAGATTATTTCAGAAGCTAGGGTTCCGGAACTATATTAAGTAATTTAGTTTCAAAATCACGAAAGCAAATTATCGAAGCTAACACACCAACTCGGAAATGTGGATAAAAATGGATGAAAACAAGCCTTTCCAAAAGCTGACAGAGGAATGATCACACTGTGAAATGTTTCTCCACAGCGGCGGTGTTTTTTTGTTTTTTTTTTTATTTTATTTTAGTTTCTTAAATGTAGTTATGGTGTGTCTATCAGTGGTGGGACACATATGCTGCACGCCGGCTACGAGGCTCTCGTTTCGGTTTGACAGGGACTTACTTAGTGTTCTCTCCANCCCCCCCCCCCCCCCATTGACAACTAAAAGTCCTGGTAAAAATTAGCATCCCAATCCGACCATGGTTCCGGCACTTCTTTTTGCCCAAATTAAGCACTGTCTGTAACGTATCATGTATGAAAACTGGATATACAATAAATGCTCTTGAGTGGGCGGGGCCTTTATTTACCTCAACTGCAGAGAGAACTCGGCCAATATTAGAGACAGGCTTTTATTATACAGGCCTTTATTTCTAATTTTGCCGACAGACAAATCCATAACTGCATAAAAACACACCGCCAAAAGGAGAACATATCAGTGTGAACATGCCTCCAGGAGCTTTACAAAGCTTCATTTTTATCCTTTTCCCAGTTTGTGGTGACAGCGGCTCCACGTTTCCGGCTTTGTGTCACATTGAGCCGGTCATGCCTTCTGGCTGGACAGACAACGGCTAGAGAGGTGTTGAAGTGGTTTGATATCAAACATGGCTGCTGTCATCTGGTGGCAGCAGCAGATTAACTCAAAGTTTCCTAGATCAGTAAAAGACAAAGGAGACTGGCTTTTATTTCATCCTGCTGACTCCGCCCCCCCAGCTATTATTAGATACTGGCTATTATTTGAATCCTGGCTTTTAATAGAGAATTTACGGTATTAGGTTCAAACATGCAAAATGGTATGGTATGGTCCTTTAAGGAACTGGTTTTGCTTTTGGTATGAGTATGTACAATTTTTAAACAAGAAATACCCAGCCCTAATAATATATGCTTTCGACTGACAAAGTGCAAGTCAGTGAGAGTGAGCTTTTTAAAAAAAAAAAAAAAAAGAGAGAGAGAGAGTGGGGTGAGCAGCTAGACAGACTGTGTGGCTCTGGCCTGAAGTGTGAGGTTCGAGGCCTGGCCTTGTGAGACTTGAGTTCCACTAACCTCATTGCCTTTTCCCTGGGACATGCTGTCATTGGTCAGCTCTTCATCAAAAGCACTGGAGCTTTTTGCCTTTTTCTTGGGCTTTTTCACCTCTTTCTCACTATCGCTGCTGCTGTTGTTGTCATCACCATCTTCCTTGTCATCATCATCATCCTCCTCATCCTCCTCATCGTCATCCTCATCATCTTCATCGTCATCATTAACATCATCGTCATCGTCACTAGCTCCACCTCCCTCCTCTTCCTCAGTCCCTCCTTTCTGGGTAGCTGCTTTGCTTTTCTTCTTCCCTGCTTTGGGTCTCCAGTCGTTGTCATCCTCGCTGTCGTAGTCGTCCATCTCGTTCAGCTCCTCCATAGTGGTGAAATCCAGCAGGGGGCGGTTTCTGCGGAAATTCCATTTCTTGGGCTCAACCTGAGACTCTTCTGTGTTCATGCTGCTAGACACGGACGCCGAGGTCGATCCAGATCCATCGCCGCTGCCGGTAGNCTGTGTTCATGCTGCTAGACACGGACGCCGAGGTCGATCCAGATCCATCGCCGCTGCCGGTAGCTGCAGCTGACGCAGGGTCTGACGTCTTTTTGGACTTGCGTCGTCCTTTAGGTGGGGTCACAGCAGGGGGGTCTTTGGTGGAGCTGTCTGAGGAAGGTTGTTGTTTGGCCTTCTCTTCATCCTCGGTTAGGGTCTCTTCAGCCGCCAAGTCTTTGGCCTCTTCCTCATCTATACCATCTTCTGCAGAGGCAGCATTGTCGGACTCGCTGTCGGAGCGGGCGGCGCTCACGTTAGAGACTTCATCGTCGCTGCCGTTCCCCGTGCCGTNTCGCTGTCGGAGCGGGCGGCGCTCACGTTAGAGACTTCATCGTCGCTGCCGTTCCCCGTGCCGTCTGATCCTAGCAGACGAACAATGCCAACACAGCTAGTACAGTAAAACTGACAACACTTCAACAACGGCAAATTAAAAACTTCACAATAAGACCAATAATATGACTACACTTTTTGACTATAAGCTATCAACTACACTCTTTTTGTGCAAAAATCTAAGTGTTTTCACTCTTGTTGATGACCCTCTACACAGAGTCCTCCACTAATACTGGCACTCTTGGTTAGCGCTGGACAATATGAAACATTTTTAATCATGATATATTTTTTATATTGATCAATGTTGATATACATCACAATATAAATCATGGCAAAGATTTTAATGCATTTCAAGTCGCTTGAATTTCAGATTTATTTGGACATTTTCTTTATGCATGCTTTGAAAGTAAAAAATAACCAACAATTGTAGGAACTGAAAAACTGCAAATTGCAGTCGTCCTTAAATCCAAATTAAACTAAATTAAATGAATCCATAAATCCAAATTAAATAAACAGCAATCCAAAACGAATTTGGGTTCGAAGTCGCTGTGTGCGATGGCAGTGCTTCAGACGATAAAATAGGTTTGTTGTACAGCCGTGCTTCATCAGCGCTGGTTTCTGGCTAATGTTATAGTGAACACAGCCGCTCTGTTTAGTGTCAGACGTTAAATAACTAAACTGACGCCACGCCACTGACATTTTTTACCTTCTTATCCACAGCGTCACTTTCTTTGGGACGGTAACGCTGCTGAGCTTTACTTTCTTCATCATCATCATTTGATTTTTTTTCCCTCTGGAGTTTCATCGCTTTCTAACATCTTTGTCTGACTTTCGTTCACATATCACCACACAGGATGTGGCGTGTTCACTGTTTAGCTAAATGCTGCTTTGAGGAAGTGGGCGGGCTTTTTTATGAAACTGCCACCTGATTGGCTAGTTTGTTCCAGTTCTGACAAGGCTGTTTGAGCCGTCATTAACTTCCTGTATTCAAGCAATATAATCTATCGACTTTATATTGACGTCCTCATTTTTATATTGAAGATTTTTTAATATCGCGATGTGATTGTATATCGCTTATATCGTCCAGCTCTACTCTTGGTAAATAAAAGCAAACTGGGCTGTGAAAAAAAAAAGGTTTTTATTGCTTATCCTCTTGATCTTTCATTCAAAAATTTAACAAAAATATAACCTTTAATTAAAGTAAAATAACTGAAAGGAAAAAAATTCTTATCACAAGACAAATATTTTTTCTCCAATATGTATGTGCATAATTATTTGCACCCCTGGAAAGTCACAGAGTATAATCTAACTGAAGTACAATATTATGAGTATATTGCTCATATTTTAGGTTTTTAAGTTACCCTGAGTGATTAGGAACACTTAAGTGATCAACATGACTTCCTGTTGACTTCCTGTTATAAATATGAGGCGACACACACAAACCAACTTCACTTAAAGACCCAAGAACTCAGTAATAATGTGAACCAGAAGACTGTTGAGCTGCACAAATCAGGAAACGGCTCAAAGCAAATAGCTAAATGTTTGAAAATGCTNAGAAGACTGTTGAGCTGCACAAATCAGGAAACGGCTCAAAGCAAATAGCTAAATGTTTGAAAATGCTTCAAACGGTTTCATCTTGTTTTAGTGGTCAATATCTTTTTGTTGCTGACAACGTGAATAAGTAGCTATAACGTATTGCATGTAGTGAGAAATTATTGGTTAATCTAAAGAGATTAAAGCAAATGTGACTATTAGTATTATTATTATTATTATTATTATCATTATTATTATTATCAGTTTTCCTTATTTTTCCTATTTTAATATATTACAAATTCTAAAATAGATTTGATGAAGATTCTCAGTCATCCAGGCGGGTAGATATATTGCATGAAAACTAAGTCAGGTCAACTGGATTCAAGTTTTTAAACTTGAATTAAAGATTAAATTAAAAACTTGAATCCAGTTGACCTGANAACTGGATTCAAGTTTTTAAACTTGAATTAAAGATTAAATTAAAAACTTGAATCCAGTTGACCTGACTCAGTTTTCATACAATATATCTAAAATAGGTTATATTAGTTTTTTTTCATTAATCTTACAACAATCCATAATAATGAAGCAAAAAAAGGGGGTTTTTAGCTTTATTTTTTTTTTAATAAATTTATTAAAGGAAAAAAATTTAATATTTAATTTGCTGAACGACTGAGCTCTTTTTGCTTAGTACTCTGTTGAAGACTCCTGGCATAGATTCCAGTGTATTTCTGACAGTACAATAACTGGAAAACTTTATGACAAAGACTGAAAGACTTGTCCTGAATCCACCCAGTCTTGGCTCTGTGCTTAGGGTCAGTGCTGTGGTGGAAGATTAACCTAAAAATGAAACTCCTCACCACAAGACACTGCTACCGCCGTTCTTCACTGCAGGGATGGTACAGCAATGCCGGCGTTACTCCAGATGTAAAACTTGGCTTTCAGGCCAAAGAGTTCAATCTCGTTTTCATCAGATCATAGAATCCTCATTTGTCAATTGAAGTAAATACTGAAGCAAATGGAAGGGTTTTGTTTTTTTTTTTTTGAAACAAAATA